>QOCX01001120.1:0-40817 GCA_005959815.1 Sarcophaga bullata | reverse complement strand
CGCATGGTATGGACGTTCGACTTAACACGTCGTTTGCAAAAAATATTTCATATTGTAACCTGGTTTTTCCAAAACAATTGTTCGAAGTGCGTGAATCGTGTTAGAACAGACTCTCAAAAAACTAAAATTGTTTCGGAACAAACATTTTGTTCTGAAACTATGGATGAGAGAGAATCCAGCTTTAATTTAATTCCAGTTCTTCCAAAATTCTTCGCTTCGTCAATAACGTCTGTAACATATTGTCTACTTTTAGGTGAAGAGAGTTATCGTGGTTTGAAGATCTCCGTTACAAAGATTTGTCCAACAAATGTCTAGTAAATGTTAGTATTTATGCAAAGGTTGTAAACAGAGGAGTAGCCAACAACGCAATTTTTGTTTTTACATCAAGCTGTGGACAGTGGCACACAGAGTAGGTTGACTACTCTATATAAATGCCCGTACTAGGGATGCCAAACTCAATTAATTTTTAAAAATCCTGGGATTCGGAAATTCGAAATCCTGATCCCGAAATCCTGGATTTTTCGATCCCGAGTTGTCCCGAAATATCCCGGAATCTTAGAAATCCCGGGATTTCCTCTTAATAACTAAAAACTAAAAACAATTGGTTATTGAAAATTTCATAATTTTTTATCTTTTCCACAATACACATGTTGTAAAATGAAAACCAGAATATTAAAAAACGTAAATTAACTAAATTAGAAATAATTCATCTGTCTACATACACACATACACAAACACATTAGAGTATATATATAAAGAAAAGATCAAACCCACTAATATTCCTTCGAAGAAAAACATCTTTCGCAATCTACATTTTTGGGCAAAATGGTTTCAAGATAGCTATATGCAGGATATAACTATTCACCTCTAACACCTCGTGATTATTTAGAATTGTAAGGCCCAAGTTGGATCGTCGCTCCAGGATGAACTGAGTCCTAGGAATGGGAAGAAAATAAGGTGAGATCTTGTTAGGTTTCTTTCTTCCGCAGGTTTTGCAGTACCTTGGAGGAGTCTGTTACGTATATAGAGTGTCTCTGCCCAAGTACTTGGCTGGTTTGTATTCAATCATTTTAGGGAATTAGCTTCTGCTCGCTTTTATTTATGTGAGTTTATGCAGTCACTTTTGACATTAACAGAATAAACAAATTTTGATGTTAATAGAGCTAAGTTAGCTGTATAACAGTTTCAACAAGTTGATAGTTTTCTACTTCGTTAATTATTGTGGACTGGTATAAAATTTAATTCTCATTGTGGTCATTACATAAATAATTGGCCATTACAATCCTACAGTTAAGATTACGGCCTAGCTTCTCACACCACTTATGCTGTGTGTGTTGCAACATACCCTGCAATAATCTGGCTGGGATCTATTCCAGATCCTTGCAAGCGACCTAATATCACAGTGCCTCGTAATAAAACCAGTAACCAACCTTAAGCTAGCTCCGAACAACAAATTTTTGAGAAACTTTTCATGACAATTTTATTTACTCTGAGTTTTTGCCAGAAATCTGCTGAGAAGAAGTCGTCAAAAAAATAGGGCACCATGGAATGGTGGGGTAATCCGGGGGCTGAATGGTATACCCATCTTCACAGATGGGTCCAAGTTAGGTGGAGCTACAGGTGCTTTTTTCTGTCCACTTCAGGTTGAAAGATGACTGTAGCGTGTTTCAGGCAGAGATTTTCGCAATCTTGAAGGCTATAGAGGTCATAGCTGGTAAGCACACTTCGGATTCGGAATATTACACGATCTTCGTTAACAGTCAGGGACATTGCGGCGGTCTGGTGCAAATCACAGCTAGTTCGCGAGCGCAAGGAGTCGTTGAGGACTTTTGGACCAGACCGTATTCGTCTATTCTGGGTTCCGGGTCACAGCGGAATACTCGGTAATGAGGCGGATGTCCTCGCTAAGTTAGGTCCGCTTTCTGAGGGCGATTTATTACTTGGTCCTGATTCTCCAACATGTCACCTCTATGGTCTCATCAATGGATGGGTCATTGGGGAAAAACAGAGGCGTTGGGAAAATGGATCGGGTTGTTATGTTCCTAAGTGTCTACGGCCTTCTATAGATAGTGTTAGAACAGGTTGGCTGTTGGGCTTAGATAAGGCTTAAGGTTGGTTTTATTACGGGGCACTGCGATATTAGGTCGCTTGCAAGGATCTGGAATAGATCCCAGCTGGATTGTTGCAGGGTATGTTGCAATGAGGAGGAGTTGGAAACTATCGTACATCTTCTCTGTAACTGTCCAGCCCTTAGTAGATTAAGGTTGGTAAGGTTTGAATTCTGTGTCGAGAGCCGACATCAGGGCTCTCCATAGATTCATTATTAGGTTAAGCTGGCTGAAAGTTGTTAGGACTTCATTCGTGTAGTCGCGCTCCGCCCTGTTTTTTTTTCTATTGATTGTTCTGTGTAGTTTCTCCGCTTCCTATACACCCTTCCCTACCTTCTCCCCTTTTTCCATCACTCCCCTGTCCATATCTTCTTAAGGACGATTGTGTGCAATGAATCAAATTGACCTCTGGGTACTGTACTTAGTACACGTCGTCTAACCTAACCTAAAATAATATTTTTTCACATTTCGTTTTTGATGTCTGACCGTGGATTTGAACCGTGGCCTTTCGTCTAATAAGCCAACACACTTCCAAAGATTTCAACAGTTTTAAATCACATTTGCAATGATTGGTAAATAGGTCTGCAGAAACAAAATTAATACGGTCGCTTTTGATATGCGATTTATCTGCCCGATATGGTTTTTTTATTTCCAGTTTAAATGTGTGGTAGTCTGACATTAGATTAGATTGGTAGAAATAGAGAAAATTTAATCCAGTTTCTAGGTAAAACATACAGTTGAATGTATTATTGAGTAACAATAACATATTTTTACAAAAAAATTTGAATGTTTCATTTCAAGTTCATCACATTTTTAAAACCCTAGATATGCGGTTCGTAAAGCATTATTGATTGAAATGAAGTTTTAAAGATTTTAAGTTTGTTTCTTTTGGTTGGTGGGGTATGAAATGTCTATTTTCTCGAGTTCCCCGGTAATCTCAGTCTCCGGACCACAATTTGTATATACTGGAATATGTGTACGAAGTCCCATTTGTCCAAAAATGGCCACTAATCTTATCAGGATTTTTCAAAAATTTTCCATACTCTAAGTTTATAGTGTTTTCGCGCCGAGTGGTTTTAACGCAAAAGTTAGTTTTAACGTTAAAACCATATTAAACCTTCTTTGAATTATTTTTAAGTATGTTTTATAAAATGCAACCTTGTTTTCGATGTACTAAATCAGAGCTACCAACATTGAAATGTTGAAAACGGCTGGAAAAAACTAAATAAAAACAAAACAAGTATACAAATACGATAAGCCGGTATATAAAACTACTTGATTTCCAAGCACTTTTTCACTTGTTATAAATAGATCCACTATTTTAAAGTATTCTTTTGCAATATTAAGAATAATTTTTAATTTATTGTTCATTTCTTAATTTTTACTATTTTTTTATTTTTTTTTCTTAAACAAAAACAGCTGTTGCACAGTCTGAAATGTCATGAGTGTTAAAACCAGATTTAAGAAAACTTGCAGTGTGAACACAAAATCAGCTGTTTATGCTAAAATCAGGTTTTAAATTTTGGTGTAAAAACACTATTAAATTATTCTATACATCCAGGTTAAACAGTGCACAAATTTCATCGTGAGAACTTCTAAACGCTTTTCCATTGAGATCTAAATTTCCCCTCTTGCTTTGATTAATAAACTTAGAACACGAGACGAAAATACTGACTAATGAAAGAGTCATGTATATTCAATTGAGAATATAGGTCGTGAAATTGTGAACTCTTTGCAGTAAAATTAGTTATTTTTTCCAAAGATTTCAATAGTTTTAAATCACATTTGCAATGATTGGTAAATAGGTCTGCAGAAACAAAATTAATACGGTCGCTTTTGATATGCCATTTATCTGCCCGATATGGTTTTTTTATTTCCAGTTTAAATGTTTGGTAGTCTGACATTAGATTAGATTGATAGAAATAGAGAAAATTTAATCCAGTTTCTAGGTAAAACATACAGTTGAATGTATTATTGAGTAACAATAACATATTTTTTTACAAAAAAATTTGAATTTTTCATTTCAAGTTCATCACATTTTTAAAACCCTAGATATGCGGTTCGTAAAGCATTATTGATTGAGATGAAGTTTTAGAGATTTTAAGTTTGTTTCCTTTGATATCTTAAGTTGCTTTATATAATTCGACCATTTTTGCTGTAGCTTATTTATTCAATAAATGTTTGGTAATAGTCACGATACTTGTAGTTTTATTAGGTTTATCAAAAAGGACATATATTGTGGGATTTTATTTTTTATTGAATTCTCATGTTATTATTTTTACGCAACTGTGCATGTCTATGCGTATGACTGCAGTTTTTTTCTTTAATTTAAAATAAATTTAAATTATACATTTTTATTAACAAAATAGTAGATTATAACAGTTATTAAACGTGAGGCCACGGTTCAAACACCAGGTCAGACATCTCCAACAAAACAAAATATGAAAATATATTTCTTTGATGATTTCCTCTCAGCTGATATCTGGCAAAAGCTATGAGAGTAAATAAAATTGCCATGGAGTTTCTCAAAATTCTGTCGTCGGAGTCGACTTTAAACTGTAGGTCCCGCCACTCATGTATAAAATTAACACCCACAACATAAGCGGTATGAGAAGCTAGGTCGTAATCCTGTAATGACGAATTATGTTTGTGTGTATGTGCTACCCTAACCACTATTAGTTCGTAGAATTAAAGATTATAAAATTACCTTTCAGCAAATGTAACTCGCTTCAAGCGAAAATTAGGCGAAACTTAAACAGCTGCGTTAACTTTTAAAAATATAATGATTTTCTCAATTTTCGTCAAGTTTCTTATGGTAATTAACACATCTTCTAGAAGTTCTCAATTATTTTACGAAATTAATTTTGGTAGTAAAGAAGCAATGAGGAAGCTTGAATGCTCCCTACATCATAATGGATATGAAGAGGTTATTTCTTTCATTGTTAATCAAGTTGGTCTTGGGGAGTTTTATTGAACTATTCTGTTGCGTATACTCTTTCCCAATTGTTTTGATCCTGTTACTGCACTGCCACGGGTGGTTCGGACTGTTCGTAAAGCTAAAGTTGGTTTAAACATAATAACCAGGAATAGGATTAGATGAGTTATTAGCATAGGCAGATAAATAAAGCATCAAATAGCTGGATATTGAAGAAAAAATCGTCAAAATTATCGTAGTGGTTCATTGAAATCGTAAATAATTTCCAGTAAAAATTAATAAATAAAAGGCTTTAATAAATTATTGTTATGTTAATTTAAAAACAAAAAAAATTAATTAGTTAAAAAATCAAATATAAAGTACGAAAATAAATTTAAAATAGAAGTATTTATATACAAAATACTTTTATGTTTAAAAAATAGAGCTACATAGTTTACAAATATACATTAGAATTAAATATTTCAATTAATCCAGGCTCAACAGTAAAGTTGAAGCCGTTACAATTGCTAAGTTTTAAATGGTTCTAAAGATGGTTTTTTAAGACATCTTTAAATTTTGTTTTATTTAAATATTCTATCTACATTAAATGACACATACATAATTGGCCATTCAGTTAGGATTACGGCCTAGCTTCTCAGAATATGGTAATATCAATTTTTGGAATAAATTTCGCCAAGGTTGAAAAAAGGCCTCAATTCAGATTTAAAGTACTAATAAAGAAAGTGACGTACATTTTTCACCTATAAAAATCGTAAGTCAAAAGATGGACAAAAATCGCTTGGTCGCCAATATGATCTTCTTGGAGCAGAAAGTGATTAAAATGTCCGTAAAACTAGCAGCTACAATTACAGTAACTTTGAAAGTTTTAAATTAATTGAGTATCTTAATAAAGGATCTTTCCGTCTTCGCTTCTGCATTATGGCAATTTAGTCTGAATATCTGGATTTTGTTGTGTGACCTAAACAGGTGTGTAACTAGGCGCACTCCTATAATCGAAGGGCTTTCGTTCGCATTTAGCTGTATACATGCGCTTCAAATTGTGGTCTGGGCATATACCCCAACAATATGGAAATTATTGTTTTCGCATTTGTACAAGTTTGATACTTCCACTTGAGGAAACTGAACTGGAAAGGGAATGTCGAGGAAAGGATGAAGAAGGACTTATAGAAGTGTCTGAAGTCCAAATATGCCTGTTGGAACTCCCTCCTAGGAGCACCTGAGAATTATAGTTTAGTGATATTTCTGGGGACAAGAATACCTTGTGGAAGCAGGTTCAGGGGTTGAGAGTTCAATATTCACCAGATAAGCAGCTGGAGGTGACCACCAACACCCGATTACTGGAGAACTAATAAGCGAAAAGCTCGATGCAGCTTAACCTCCGAAATATTAACTAACGCTCTGTTGGATAAAATTGACAAAGGATGCAGCAGTGTGAAAATAGCGCAATGAAAACAAGTGGCAAATTTCGGTTAGGTTAGAGGACGTATACCAGTCCAGTTGGCCCATTGTATAACGTCCTAAAAGTAAAGGATAATATGGAAGATAGGGAAAGAGGAGAGGAAGTAGGAAAGGGAGAATGAAGAAGCGGAGGAGTTACATAGACGAAAAAGCACACAAGAGAGCGAGACTACACTATTGAATCCCTAGTAGAGGCCCCCGACACAGTATTCAAATCCTCAAAGAAACTCTCGCCAAGTGTCTTCAACCTCAACCTGGACAGTTACAGAGGAGGTGTTCGATAGTCTCCAACTCTTCCTCATCACAACATACCCTCCAATAATCAGGCTGGGATCTGTTCCAAATCCTTATCAGCGATTCAATCTCGCAGTGCCCCGTAATAAACCCAATAACTAACCTTAATCTGGCCTCATCCAAGCCCAGCAGCCAACCTGTTCTTACATTGTCTATGGCAGACTACAGACATCTGCAAACATAACAACCCGATCCATTCCCCCAACGGCTGTGCTCTTCTCCCTTGACCCATCTACTGGTGAGGCCGTAGAAGTGGCAGATTGGGGGGTCGGGAGCAACTATCCCAGCGTCCTTAGAAAGTGAACCTAATCTAGAGAGAGCACCCGCCGACTCATTACTGAGTATTCCGTTATGACCCAGAACCCAGCATGGACGGATTCCGTCCAGTCAAAAAGTCCTCAGCGACTCCAAGTTTAAGTCTATTTGCGAATATCCGGCACAACCACCAACACCGACGATCCGTTCCCACGGCAATTGTTCCCAGACAAATCTAAGTTTTTTTTCGTGCTCTGCAGATTAACTGCAATGGTCGCCGAAAAAAGGTTTCTCAGATTATTAACTTTCGATGTCGTGGCAATACAGGAGACGAAGGTAACTAGTGAATCCTCACTCTCATCCCTGGTGTATTATAATATCATTAGGAAACACAGGAATAGAGGCCATGGCGGAGGTCTTGCATACATTATAAATAGGCATGACAGCTTTAAAGTAGTGACCCCACCACAGGGGCACTCATCAGATCCATATCTGGAGGTGTTTAACATTTCAGTTCGCTATAGTGATAGCGAATTTGAACTTATCAAAGTTTACATTCCACCTGTTAAAAACATAGGCTGAAATTACCACCCCAGCATATCACACCTACTACATTGCGATAACAAAATGTATTTGAAGACTTTAACGCTCACCGTGGAAGCTGATTCTCACTACTACTGGAAGATTCAATTAGCAGACCAAATTGATGAATCGGATTTCAGCCAACCAGTGTCATAAACAGATGTTCCAGTCTGACTCTCCTCACCTTTAGTTCAGAACATTTCCAATGAAAGCTGTCAACATGGTAACTTCGTTGAATCTGACAAGATGATCATAACAAAGCTGACTGGGAGACCACATAGATGATTGCCTGAGATAGTTACCACACACAATTAACGGAAGAATACCGAATCTAAGACCGCAATTCCTAGCCAGTGCGATTAGTTTGAGACAGGAACACGAGTACATACGAGCGGAAAATCCTACAAATGATAGGATACCAATACTAACGGCCGAGATAAGCCATATAGTTAACGAACATCGCCGAAAAAATTGATCCTTGTCAGCTGTAAAGGTCTTATCAATCAGGATAAACAAAGATAAATAGAGAACTAACAAGAATCTCACTCCATAATTTCCCGCACACGAAAATAAAGAAATGTGAGACACTGTTTAGCTGGCAATTCATTGCTCACCCTAGCTCGCCAAACAGAGGTAAAAGAGCAACAATACGTACAACCAAAAACCTCAGTAGGGGCATTAACACCACCATCTTCAAGACCACCTCACCTCTAAAGTCCGGATTGTATTTCCGTGCCAATGTTAAAGAAACTCGGTATAACAGCCTAACGCACCTGCTAAACCCTTCATATCCCGAATACATGGAAAGCCCTTAAGTTCAAAACAACGATCTAAAACTTAATCATTACTAGTATAGCAAGTGGTTTAAATCGACAACGACCGTGCCAACTAACAGTAGTTGCAAAGCATTTGACAGGCCAACCAATGATATCCTCAGAGATGACGTATGTGACACCACACTGCCTAATGACATCAAGCGATGGCTGGCAAATTACCTCTGCGAAAGGGATACTACCCCCTTCTTTTTAACTTATATTCCGCTCCCACCAAATAACATCAAGCTTACATCGTATGCAGTAAAAACAAGGTTCTTAAGGTTTTGACAGGGTTCTCTTGGGAGATGACGAAATAGGTAGAAGCGATCATAAAAGACAATTGGTTGTACCATCCTTAATTAAGCAGCCCCGGTTTGGACGTCTTTATAGAGTGAGACCATATGGAAAGAGCTCCAGACCGTGCAGAACAACGACCTGAGGATCGTAATTGGCTGTGTGTAAATGACCAGCATAGACCACTACCCTGAGGAATCTAAATTCCTTCCAGTTAGAGCACATAACACAGCCTTAGCCAAACAACACTTAGCTGCATGCTACCTGCCTGACCAGCCAAATCATGTTTTGGTCAATGATTACTAATCAAACTTTATACTACAATAAACGCAATTAAATCAACAACCAACACACATCACGCTACAATAACACATAACAGAATAACAAAAATCTCCATAAGCATAATCATGTCGTGCAACATATGCAGAAAAAATAACGCCGGAGATTAACACTTGGCCAGAAAGGCAAAGAAAATCTTATCAAGCGAAATCCTATGTTATAAGTGGAATCCGAAGAATTAGAAACCCAAAATTTTTTATTAGGACAAAAACTCACTAGCACGTATAATTTGAAGCGCAGTGAATAAAATAAAATAATAAGGGCAACGAAACGGAAGAAGGCTTTTTTGCGAACAGGCGGACTGCATAAAGCACGTATCTAAGGTTAAAAAAGCCCTACCCAAAATTCATAAACCCGCTCTAACGCACAGTTTGGGCAAAAAGATGAATAGCAGAGAAATCCATTCTCCCACTGTGTCGATGGAATAATCGGTACGGTAGTCAGAGAGCAACAGAACGAGTTTTTCTCTATACACATGGTTATAGAGGCGGTTAAACCATTCCTTTATGGCGGCAGGGCTAGTTTTTTCCGACAGCTCTACGAATTGTGGTGGACATCGTATGAAATCATCTTGTCGGAATTTACAATGACTGCCTACCTACTCTACGTAATAACTACTCAAACCTCGCCATAATAGCTATGCTACCCTAAATGATTTTCGTCCTAATTTACACTCCAAATTATGAAATTAATAGCCGATATTATGTTTAAGAATAAAATGTCTGACCAGAAGGTGAGGTTTAGACAACAGTTTTAGATCAAAGGAAGATCAGTGGAGTTCTTTTTATTTACCTATTATATAAAGAGTCATAGTCATACATAGCTTTGAATAATGTAAAAACAGATACAGTAATAAAATCCTTAGACGAATTTTCGATGGACTAAGAGGAACAGCAGAACATGCTCTGTATATATTTTACATTTGGGCACGTCCAAGGATTTCGAATGTTATCCTCGCTTTCCCGACAAGGATATTAGGAAAGATATCAAACCAGGTGAATTACTAGGGTATTATCGGGTATAGGAAATTGAATTGGAAAACTTGACTTATAACAATACAAAAGCTCTTACTGATGTCAAATGAAAATTAAGGAAATAATATCCAGTGATGTGTGAACTTTAATGGAATGTAAAGATTGTTCACAATTATTATATATTATTATGATAGATCCAGAATATTTTACAATCCATAAATTTGGATAACCCAAGGAGTTAGCCCTTTTTTTCAAACTATCTACCTACCAAACTTGGACACGAATTTAAACAGTTATAAATCAAAAAAGATATTGGTAGTTATTTTTTATACCATTTTGAGAAATAAGTTGTCGTTAATAAAAAAGCAAATGGCTCGCTTTGGTCGAATAATTTGACGATATGTTTACATTTAGTATAAAATAGATTTATAGCAATTAAAAATAGAAACGAATTGAAAATAAAATATAAGTTAAGATTACCTGGTCCAACGAATTTTTAATGTGTTCCCGTGCCTTAGCTATTTCTGCTACTAAAATATTTTGTCTGTTTGTAGATAGGGAATTCTGTAATTATAATGAAAATATTTATAATTAAAAATAATTGGGATAGTGAACAAAGAAATTAAACTTATAAAATAATAATAAACTTATAAGATAGATATAAAATAAACTATCATAGATTATGTTCAAGTCAAATGAACATTGTTTCGTAGATAGTGGGTTTCAAAATAGCATTATTGCGATAAACTAGAAATACTCGCGTAATAGCAGTGGATAAATAATTTATTCTTTCATTTAGTTGTCGCTTACGTATACCGCATATACGTGTCGAAAGTTTATTTTTTTATTTTATTCAGGTGCACTGAAAGAACTTCAAACTTTTAATTTTAAAATTAAAATCAAACAATATTTCTAATTGCCAGTATTACCCATGAAAATCAATCTGACTTAAATTTATTAGATATTGAAAATAACGACAAATAACTTCTAATTCACTCAAATTCTATCAAGGTGAATTTGTGATTCGCTTACCAACAAAACCATATTACGTACATAATTATTTTTACGACCATAACAACTAAATAAGTAAACGATTTCTAATTTTGATATTTTGAAACAGCAAAAATTGGTTTTTTGTGGAAAAAAGGGCTGATGAAAGTGAAACACGTTTCATAGTAATCATTAGCAAAAAGAGAATGAGAATTGAAGTGGCAAGTTAGTATCATCAATGAAATACGTCATCGGCATATAAGTGTCCTCTACTAAACGTCAGATATTGGATTAAATATTATTATATTCCACGTCTTTTAGCGTTTCCTTCATAATTAATTACGTTGTGAATCATTTTATTAGAAAACTCAACCAATCGACCAACTTCTTTATAAAATTTCCCGATATTAGTTTTTTCTTTGTTTCGCTATTCTCCGCAGTGCAGTGTTTCCACTACCCATTTTATTTGAAATGTTTGTTTTTCATTAAACTCTATGATCGAAATAATAAAAATAAAGTCGAATACCTTAAACACGTTCGTTTTATTAAAGCAGTTTTGCGAAACATTACTTTTTTATAAAAAAAAATGTGTAAGTGGTGATATCTAATATTTCGCTATTTTTAAAAAATACAACAATTCCAAGGGAAGTATTATATTTTTATATAGGGGATATAATATAAGCAATGTATTAAATATCAACATTAGAGAATATACCAACACAATTTTTTTGGGGAAAAGTATCGTAAAGTAACAAACCACAATTGCTACACATTCAAATAAAAAATGTACCCAGAATTGAAATTTGGAAACCTGGAATGTAAGAAAGCTCTTCCAAATTGATGAATTGATTTTACCATTGAAATGTGTGCACAAACTACGGAGAGCGCAAGTTTGCAAACGACCAACTTTTCATACATTCTGGGCTCAGCGGTTGTTCTCGGTGATACCTCGTTCCCCCGCAAACGAACCAATACGGTCATCTTTCATATTGACGGAAGCACATATGAGGGAAGATATTGGCGAAGATAAAATACATAAGATATTGATATGGGTATATTTTGGTCTTTAAGAAAGCATTTAAAGCAATCGACAGGAAAATATTGATTCAAAAATTATATATGCATATCATTCAAGTCAAAAAATTCAAATGGAATCATACATGAAAATTAGAAGATAAATTATTAGAGTCAATGGAATAAAACCTGATGCAGTTATTAATATTTTGGTGTTTTACAGGGCTCAGTACTGGGCGCCTTACTATTTCTTAAATACAATAATTACATGCCGAATAAACTAGTGGCCTTCACAAAGAGAAACGCTTTTTAAATGAGAGAACTACACGGAAAGAAATTGTGTATAATTGTATAGCTCTCATTGCTATAACAATTATGAAATAATCCAATCAACATCCCAAATAATTATTAAAAATTTTATTTCAAAACGCTGTAAACAAATACACCCATACATCGCATTGTGTCGAAGTTGCGTTCTTTTGGGTTCGAGTTCTTTTTTTTTAAATATTTTTGTTTCTAATTTCGCCATACTATCAAAACTTGGGGAATCCTTTCTAACCAAAAATAATACAGTTTTAATTTCATATTGTTTTTCTAATTTAAGATTTCATTTTAATTAGGACCATTATTTAATGCGAGATTAACGATTAAGTTAACTTTAATCTTCGTATTCAGTTTTTGAGTTTACTTAATCTTACGTTTAATCTTAAGTTTAAACGACCAACGTTGATTCTTTAAACCACCAACGTTGATTGTTTAAACCACCCATAATTTCTGATATTTTTACGCATTCATACTTATTTTAATATCATACTCCTACTACTCAAAGATTGAAGTACTCATCATACTCATACTTAACACTACGCATGATTTTTTGATTTCTACTCTCCATGACTTAACATATACAAGAATCACAAAATAAGTATGAATCGCGTACGAACACTACAATACTCACTAGAAGATTGTGTGTTTGCTTTGTTGGCTGCTGTCTTTTTTGCTTGTACCTTTTTTCTTTTGTTGTAAATGCAACAATAGCTAAGACTCAGCGTTGCCATTTGCCAAGTTTTCTCTAAATCTGTTTTCTAAATCTGGTTTTTTAAACAAAATTCAATTTTAATATTTTTCAGTAAATTCAATAATAATAACTCTAAATATTTAAATTTTTGAATAAAATATTGCGTATTTTATTAGCTCCGGGTAGAAGTAGCAAAGCAACACCAACAAAGAGCACCGGACTCCGATTTTTCCTTTAAAAATTTTGTTACTTCCGTAGAATACAAGTGTTTTTTTTTAAGTTTTTTTTCCAGGAATAGTTTTTTAAAAAAATTACTGGCAACGCTGCTGAGACTGTAAATTTTGATGAATGATTAGAATCACTCGAATCACTTATGAGTATTATAAGTATTTTTTTTTTCTAAATTTATGAATCTTAATGAGTAAACGTATGAATCGAATGTTATGTGTTTTATGTCAACGTTGTACTCATGCTCATTCAAACTTGTACTTATAAGACAGGGGTCACCAAAATGTTATTGGTTGTGTATTAGTGAATGAAAATAGAGTGACTACTTATTTACTATCAAAGACAAATGTTAGTAATATACGCTAATTTGATTTTCATTTCATCAACATGCTTAAAGTTATATATCTTTAACTCGAAAATTAGGGAATTTTTTTTAGATATTTGGTGAGAACTACTTTTGGTTCATAAATTTCCTCATCTACTAATAAAAAACCTTTTATATTTTCCAAAAAAAAAAAAAAAAAAATTGATTTGTCTACAAAAAAGCTGTTCCCTTTCCTTATCATTTAAATGTCTCAAAATGTCAATGTACTTAAGTACATATGACATTGAATTTTAATAAAAGCATTTTTAAAATATTTACTAGAAATATTTTTTGAGTGTAAACCTGAAAAAATATGGTATAGCATCCGTTAACATGTGCTCTCGCCGCCACAGTATAAACTAGTAAGGAAACGTGAAATTTTGACAGTTACTGGTGAAGTGTGAAAGGGATAGCAATTACCAAAAAAGTATTTCTGTCTCTCTCTCATTTTCTCTGTTTTGTTTATTTATTTCTTTTTTAGCTTTTGGGGTGGGTTTTTTATATTGGCGCGTATTAATAAAAAAATGTAATTTTTGTGTGAAACTATTAACAAATAATAATAAGAACTAATAATAATAAGAATAAAAATAATAAATATTGGCAAATTTTAGTAAAAAAAAATTTTTATGAGCAGCATGTCTTATTTTGATCTTGTAATATTCAGCTTCTTAATTATCTTTTGCACAAAAAACTATACATTGTGACCGAATTTCACCCACATTTCCAATAATATTTAAACATTAAGGAATTTTTAAAATTTTCATTGAAGAATAAAAAATTTCCAAATTTCCCCTTTTTAATACAAAATAAATGTTTATTTACATTTAATTTTTCTACTTTATACGCCAGTTTTCACTTTGTATATCTGTTGCTTCTAACACATTTGCATCGTAAAATTTATAACATTTTCTTTCTCCCTCTAATTACGTCGGTAGTGGCTGCTGTTATGAGCGTTTTTAAACGTCATAATTTTCCATAATTTTTAGTAATTAAAGTAAGTTATAAATCAACGTTGTAGTGGGTACCAATGAATCAGAGTATCAATACTGATCTATGATTCGTACGCAGTCAAAATGAAAACAAAATACATATATGTGAAAGCATGTATATTATTTTGACTAAAGACGAAACTCATAGTACGTACTCTTCTCCATTATTTAATTTTGATTAATTTCCTAAGCTTGCATGACAAATCAAAGCAAAGTTTCAAGAACAACTTGGTATTGCTCCTGATTAGCTGAATAACCAAATCAAATATCAGCTAAAATATGAAGAAAACTTCAAGCTAAGAAAAATAAATACGATGCAAAAATCTTTATTTCATAAGGGACTTCTATTCAACATTCTTACGGGCTGTAAAATAACATAAAGTTATAGTGTACTTAGAAAATGTGTAAATATTTAAAAGGATAATACAGATCATGCAAACACTTTAATATATAAGGAAAAAGGAAAAGAAAAACCAAAAACCATAGAAACACCATAGGAATTTTTTGGATTATAAACATTATAATGATAAAATATTATACAGGTCGTATCACACTGAATAATTATATATATATATATATATATTTTTTTTTTATATTAATTATATGTATTTTTTATTCTTTTATAAAATTTCTTTGGAAAAATTCTGTAACTCTCTTAATTCTGTAAAAAAAATTTTTTTGGACAATTAAATCAGAAAAATTTCGATCAAAAATGGTTTAGGAAAATTATTTAAAATTGCAGTGTATTGTTAATGTTCGAAAATTTAATCGAACTAATCAAACATATAGGTTGACATGGGAAAACAAAAAGTTATCAGAGACAGACGAAAGCTTACCAACGTTTCGAGCAATTCTGCTAAAAGNGGTTGACATGGGAAAACAAAAAGTTATCAGAGACAGACGAAAGCTTACCAACGTTTCGAGCAATTCTGCCTCGCAGAGTGCTCTAGAGTGCAACTTAATCTTTCCAAATCTACAATTAGTAGATTTCAATAAAATTTCATTTATTTAAAGTGCAGACAAAAGCTGAAGTATGCATACAAAATGGAAAAGTGTACGTTCTATGATTTTAATCTCATGATTTCAATCCTTTTCTTTTCATTTAGGTAATTTTTTCAGATTAAAAAATGCAACCAATCAATATATAAAATTATTAACCATTTATGTTGTTACTTTTAAGTGCGTTATTTCTGTCCATGTCTGTATTTTAACGGTATCCACTTATATAGTAATAAACCAATTAAATTAATTATGTATATAAGAACGATTTTCTCATTTAAAAAGCAGTTCTACAAAGAATGTATGGTTTAAATTGAATAACTTAACTTCACGATATCCTGCAGAAATATATTCCTCTCAATTATTCTTAGGCTTTATACATTTATCTCTTCGAATTTCAGTAGTAATTTTATTGATTCAACGACGTTCTTTTTTTGGCGAAGATTGCGATTTCACGTGCAGATCCTTAGCAGCATGATTGAAAGTTGGGATTATATAAAACGAAATACATATTATAAATTTATTCTTGCTTAACATTTCATGGTAATTCGTTTTTCCGCTTTAGCAAATCGAGACTTTTCCCAGCAATTTTCTTGAAATAATAAGAAGACATGCCTATAACACGTCAAAATTTTTTATTCAAACCACAAACTGCAAAGACACGTGTAATATCGTTTTTATAAAGAGAAATCAAAGTTACAGAAAATACGCGTTGACGCCGGTGAAAATTGACAGTTGAAATGGTAGAGCGTTTCGCAGATCCGGGCATCCTATTCCTAAAAAGGGATTTTTTTCTCCAAAAATGGAACAAATATGTTCGTAAACCCAGGGGATTTTTGTGGAGATACAATTAAAACTTGTGACGATTTTTTTCTTTTGATAAAACATTATTTAAAGATAAAAAAATTTTTTAACAAAGAGTTAACCTCTCCCGATTATTGAGTGGTCAATACAGAGTGGGATACATTTGACAACAAAGGGAAAGAAGATTGTAGCCTATGTCTACTATATACGTAGTCCTAGTATGATTAATTGCTCTTCCTCAGGTAAGCTCTGGATGTATCCTTTCGTTTGTTCCGATTGGGAACAAAAATACATATTTAAACTAATATTGATCTATGGAGGAACTTGATGTCGATTTGTTCTGATGGATTCACTTCTTAAATTTGTAAGGCTTCATAAAGTGATGGTGCCTCAGCACAAATTCAAGTCCTCAACCATACACTTTGTTCCAATAATAGCGCCTTGTGCTTGAAGCGCATAAATTTCAATGATGAAAGCAACATAAAACGTAATGCGAAACTAAAAAACATGAATTAATCGAAATGATCGATCTGGAGGCATAACTTTTTTTATATGTGGCGGCTAAATGTGGCACATGCATATGTATGGTATCCATACTATACTTATGATGAAAGTTAAATTAATTAAATTATATAGGCTTCAAAATAATAATCAGATTTTTAAATTTACACACATTTAATCAAATAATTTTATGGTCATCGAAATTCCCACAGGAATTTAAATTGAATGAAGTTAAAAAAATAATGGAATCTGCAATTGCACTGTAGACTGTAAAATTAATAACAGGTGGCCGATGAAGAGTAAAGGCGTTACTCTTAAACTGCACCCCAATACTTAATTAGTTTTATTGCGTTTATTATTAATACACTATTCAATATTTGCATAATATTAAAAGATATGCGTGTATATGAAAAAGTAAACAAAACTATATAACTACATTGCAATATTAATTTAGTGATAGGATTAAGGATTTTAAAATTCTTGGTAATACCATAGGTAATTAGAAAAATTTTATTCGCATTTTAAAATTTCGCTACAAATTTTTGAAGTTGGAAAACGTTT
This sequence comes from Sarcophaga bullata, assembly GCA_005959815.1. Taxonomy (NCBI): domain Eukaryota; kingdom Metazoa; phylum Arthropoda; class Insecta; order Diptera; family Sarcophagidae; genus Sarcophaga; species Sarcophaga bullata. The sequence continues at coordinate 23,298 of QOCX01001120.1, read as the reverse complement.
AAAACCAAAGGAAAAAATTGTCACATACCTTCGGCGGCACTACAATGTTGTATACGGAAGTATATGTTATATAACATGTCGATATGAATTTGTTAAAAAGATATAACTAATATGCTGAGAGGACTGTTTTCGAACCGATGTATCTTTGGTGATATTTCCGACCCGCCCGATTACGTATATTTATTCTATACGCCTAATCTGAAGTGTTAAGCGATCCATGTTCATCAGATGGTTTTGCAGTCGGTGGTCTGAATCAGACTGAATTATAATGGAGCCTCACTGATAACTGGGAGCCTCAGTGAGTAACAAGTTTCACACCGAGTCCTTGTCATGCTAGCAGGGATTATAGCATGATCGACCTTCCCCCTCACACGTGGCACTTACGTGAAAAAGAAAAACGAACAAGACAAGAACATGGACGTGGTGAACTCTGTTGACAACCTAGGTTTTGAAACTGGACTAGACCCGTCCCATTTCATTGCGCGGATTCAGGCGAGTACTGTTGAAAACAACAATGAGATTGTCCTGAATTTCGCCCCAAGTGGTATGAAGGTGACGACTGCGGAGGAGTCCTTTAGTGAGGTGACTGATTCGGTTATTCCCACTTCGACGGAAGATATGTGCGTGGAGTCAGACTCTGCCTCCCCGGATGAAAACGGTGATAGTTCAATCATCGAAAATCTCCTCTTCACTCGTATCCAGATTACTACAGGGAGCAATGGGAGGTGATCTCCCCATTAAAAACCATTTGTAAGATAATAATATTCAAACCCAATAGTGCAATCAGCCACTGTTACGGACTGTATGGGCAAAAAAATCTCATCTGACAAAGAGGGTAAACCTGGGCGAAAACGTTCCGCTTTGCTTTAGAGAGGAGTTCGTTTCGCAGGCGTTGCGCTGTGTTGAGGAGATTTGCAAGCTGTGATACGGATTCCATTTCTGTTAAGGACCAGAAGATGCTGCCTTGACGCAGAAGCACTGTTTCTCGGTGTGAAACCAAATACTCGGGCGGTGTTCTCCCACTAGGCACTGGATCTGACAAAACGGATAAATCCTTGAGTGAGGATAAGAGCGTAGGCGTTAAGGACTTTTGGCCGGACTGAATCTGTCTATTTTGGATTCCGGATCATAGCGGAATAATCGGAAATGAGAGGCGCATGCTCTTGCTAACTTAGGTTCGCTTTCTGGGAGCGATGTGATGGTTGGTCATGATTCCCCAATCTGCTACTTTTACATCAATGGATGGGTCAGGGGGAAGATCAGAGGCGTTGGCAGAATGGATAAGGTTGTTATGTTTCTTAAGGTTAGTTATTGGGTTTATTATAGAACAGATCCCAGTCGGACTATTACAGGGTTTGTTTCGATAAGGAGCAGTTGGAGGCTATCGAGCAACTCCTCTGTAACCGCCTAGCCTTTATTAAGTTAAGGTTGAAGACACTTGGTAAGAGCTTCTTGAAAGGTTTGAATTCTTTGTCGAGAGTCGACATCAAGTTGCTCCATAGATTCATTATTAGTTTGAGCTGGCTGTGCTAGGGCTTCAGTAGTATAGTAGCGTTCTCTTATGTATTTTGTTGGTCTGTGTAATTCCACCGCTTCCTTATTCTTCCTTTCCTGCTTCCTGTCCTCTTTCCCTATCTTCCCTAATACTACTTGTCTCGATTGGCAAGTACACGTCCTCTAACCTTACTTTCAACTTTACTGTTTTCTAATTATCAGTTGGTAGTTTGGGACCACACACTTTTATCATTCTCAGATTCTTTTCGAGCTCCGTTGGATTTTTCAGTGACCAGAATCGGGCTGTAATGTTTAGTGGTGTCTTTTGGTACCATTTCAGACTTGGCGCCCATCCTCCATATAGTAGTGGAGAAAAGACCATTTCGACCTTTTAACTTAATGTACCTTTGATACCAGCCCCCTGTTTGATAGTTTTACTATCTCGCTACATTACTTCTTAACGTCTAAAAAGGCATCTGCTAACTCGTTCTCCACTAAGCTATATCTGCGTTTGAGCTGCCAACTATCAGCATTTCTAGTTTGTCCCTCAGAAAACGATATTATTGTCATTCGAAATTCACTGATCCTTTGTTTATTGTTAAAATTGACTTTCGACGACTTGTTAAAATTGAGTTAATCACGAAATTTTTGCCTTAAATGTTGTTCCTTTCTGCACGGGCTAATAACCAAGCTGACCCTTTGCACGGGTCGTATGTCCTCAATCTGGGACCAAAATTGTCCTGCGGTTAAGAATTGGCATGAGCGATAAATTGCTTATTTTTTAAGACAAATGCATACGGAATGCATTTTCAACATACCAGATTTTATTTAGAATGGACTTCTTATCGCGATAGTTTCGGATTTAACTTTTATCTAAGTAATTTGATTATGAAATTTCAAAAATTCTTGTATTTATTAAACTCCTGAATGGGACCGCCACTTTTCAGTCCACTATGCAACAAGTAGAAATACCTTTGATATTTATTACATTCTTGTGATGTACTGTGATCATCTCACTTCAAAAATCGTTATCATTTTAGATACTATGGATAAGTTTTTTATAAAATAATATATAAAAGTTATCATGGCTTTGAATTGACGTATTCGATTTTATTAGGATATAAGGCAGTAAAATTTAAGATTACGTCAGATTATTCTAATTTTTTATTACAAAAATTTTTCAGAGTTATTAGGAAAAAATGGATAAAAATCTTTTCATCGTGGTTACGTTCCAAAAACACTATACAAAGTGAATTATGATTTTCTATAGCAAACCTTGGAAAGATCGGAGATGGGTTCCAGGGCTACGAAAATACTACTTTTTAAAAAGAATACTGAACAAAATTAACATTTAAATAAACAAAAATTTTAAAAAAATTTATCACATTTTATCACCACTGCAGCAATTATGCCAAATTTTGTTGCTTCTTTACAACTGCACAATAACCTAACAGAATTTGTTTTTTAGATCATTCTGCAAAAATTAACAAACATGTTTTCAAAATTAATAACAAATATTATTGAAAATTTAGATGTTGGACCTGACAGCTTTCTATTAAATTAAATAAAAAAGAATTAGGAAAAAAATTAATTTTTTGTATGTTAATTTTTGTATGTTAAATGTGAAATCTTCCTCGGACCTAAAAATATAAATAATTAAAATTCTCTATAACAATATCGGTTAAATTTTATTACTTTTTCTGCAAGTAAAGCAAAATTTTCTTTTATTTATTAGCTATTATTTCACGAAACTACAATGTTGTCGAAAAATTGGTTTACCGCAAACAACTGCAACTGAAATCAAACAGTTGCTCTATTTTTTATTGCAAATTTGCGACAGCATTACCATTTATCTGCAAAAGAAAAAAACGTTCGACGCAAGTCAGTAATGCCAAGTATTGCATTTGTGAACATTTACGAACGAGTTAAGAGCTACGGTAGTTATTTTTATAAAACAAAGAAAATAATATTAGAAATAAGTTATATTGTAACAAAGAAAATAATATTACAGATAAGACATATTTAAATCACAAACATATTATGTAAACAAAGTAATTAGACCTGGAAAATATTATTAGTTTCAAGGTCAGATAGATAACAAAGAAAGATACGAACATTGTAAACCAATTTAATATCATAAACATATAAAGACAAAGAAAATGTTGAATATCATAAATACACAAATATCATAATAATATCACGAATAATAAAGAACGATAAAATAGTTTAAGAATAAGGAAAATGTTGATAAAAAAAATATGTTTAAGAATAATTTTAAGATAGAACGAAAGTATAAATAGAAATGTAAATACTTTCGCTCGCCAGTTCGTAAGTAAACTCAATAAAGAACGCCAGTTCGTAAGTAAACTCAATAAAGAACGCCAGTTCGTAAGTAAACTCAATAAAGAACGCTAGTTCGTAAGTAAACTCAATAAAGAACGGTTCAAAAATACAGTGGTATTTATACAGTGGTATTTTTGAAGTTATTATTTTTTTTAAATCTTAAGAAAACAAATTTTTAATTAACGCACCCCAAGCAATTGAAATAAAATAAAAAATTCACTTAATTTGTACCATGCTAATTGAAACTGAACTCTAAAATTAGATAAACAAGGTGAAAATAAAACTGTATTATTTTTAGTTAGAATAGGAATCCCCAAATTTTGATAATATGTCGCACTTAGAAACAAAGTCGTGCCATCTTTTAGAAAAAAAGGAAATTTCAAAACATTTTCAAAAAAACAATTAAAAACCAGAACCCAAAACAACGTAATTTCGAAAATCTAACTACGCACAGTGAAATTTAGTACTAATTCATCAGCGACGCAACTTCAAAAAACACAAAACGACACAACGCAAAGCGAGGTATGGGTGTATTGTATTTTTGAGAATGTATATGAGCTAAAGACTGGAAACCTTCAAAAGTCGTTGGTATCCCGGGCGAACCAATGTACATCACATTCATGTTTGATAACTTCAAGGATTTTGCCGAGAGACTTTCCGCCTCGCACTACATAATTATTCTCGGTCTTCTGCAGAAAGAGGCCTTTACCAATTAATTGCAGCTTCTCTGCACAAGCTGTGGATGTTCGTACAAAATTGTTACGCTTTTCCATCACCATCTTACACCCTGTGCTCAAAGAATTGTCATTCCCGAAAGCACATATTTCCCTGTAGCATCTTATCTATCAATTGGATTTTTGAGGTTGGTTTTAAGCTACAGTTCAATGAAGCTAACGTGGCATCTTACCTCTTACAATTCTGCCTTAGTTCTATTATTTTTGCATTTCACCAGTATACGTGTTTCTTGCCAGGCAGATGACATTTTCTTGACACAAATAAATTTCAAGCTTTCGTTAGGTGGCGCATAAGTTTGGTTGCCCTGCCGTCCGGTAACCCGAATATCTCCCATTGTGATCACAAAAGTTTTTTTAGGAGGANTAAGTTTGGTTGCCCTGCCGTCCGGTAACCCGAATATCTCCCATTGTGATCACAAAAGTTTTTTTGTTAAAGATGGAATCTCTTCATAGAGGATTAGGAGGANGCTGGGCAAACGTATTCCGATTCACAAATCCTTCTTCCCTTTATTAATACTTTTCACGTATACTATTTGATTCCCACAGTTTGTTTCAGGAAATCCTATCGCATATAATCCTCTCAAATATTTTTTCCTATCCTGGCAGATGTGACGATGGTTCACTGGGGGTTTGCCAGGTTTTGGGATAAGAACCTTTCACATATGTAGAGAGGAAAGAAAGAAAATTTCTCGAAGAAATTGATGTATATATCCGGTCTCCTTTACTGTCCAGTTTGGAATTGCATCCGGAACCATCCTATCCTATATTTTAGCGCATACCGTAAGTATCTCCTCTCTTGTAACTTCGAGTTATAATCTTTTGCTTATGTGCTCCGATTTTGTTACACACTTTTCTCTATGCCTCTTCGCATATCTGCTGGAAGAATATTTTTTTTGCCAATTTTTATGGTTTTTCTAAGTGGATTTCATAGATTTCCGTATCTAGATTCTCATTCATCTTATACGTAGGGTCCTTCTCATCGGCCGAAAACATGCTGATCGTATATCACGAATTCTTCTTTTTTATTGACAGCCAGGTAGTAATGAAACTGTTCACATGTGGGTCTCAATTTTTTGTTAACATATGCGGAAAACATAGTTTAGAAATAAACAACACTGTTTTTCAATCTTACTACAAAATAATTAAAAAGATTATTTCAATATAAAGTGGTGAAACAAACAAATAAGTAAAATATCAGAATGATTGCTAAAAATTGAGAAGGCATTTACGTCTATAGGGAATCAAAAGAAAAATAAATCATAAAAAATGTTCAAAACAACAAATATAATATATAGTCCGTTGCTAAAGTTAAAGCCTTTTCATTCTACTAATTTGAAATGACAAAGAAATGGAAAGTGAATACTCTAATAGATACTATTTCATTCTATGTTCCTGTGTAGCGGACAGTTTCTCACTTTCAATAATGTTTTTTTTTTGTGTTGGTATCAGATAGAGAACATATCAAAACTAATATCATATTTTTTTTGTAAAAAATTAACGACGACTGTTTAGCGAGTTTTTTTTTTTGTAGTAAGATTTGGTAAATTTTTTTAAGTCCTCTAAATAGGTGAAAAACAAACATACATTTAAACAAACATGATAGAGATGATAAAAAAGATATTGTTAAAAATATTTTTTTGGCGAAGAAACTAATACTTCTGACTTAACTTTTAATTGAACTTTTTCTGAAAATTGAGTTTCGGATCAGCCTTTAAAAAAATTGGCAAATTTGGTCGTGTTGAGCTTTTGTTAATTTTAGTCAATTTCATGTTACGATTTTTTGCGTTTTTTAAGAAATATTTTTTTTGTATTTGTATTTTGTATTCTTTTATAATATTTTTATTAAAATTGCTTCTACAAAAGTTTTCACTTAATTCTTTATTATTATATTTTCTTGGTTTTAGAGAAAAAAGTTTGAATTTTACACAGTTAACAGTTTTACCCGCTAAAATCAGAAGAAATTTTATAATTGAATATGGATCCGCCATTTTGTATTCAAACTTGTAACATAGATTTTAAATAGCAACCTCAATGTTCTAAATTGTTGTGTTTTTTAGGACAAATATGATCTTGCAATTATTTAAACACATATTTCATATTTTCAATATTAAAAAAGTAATAAAAGTAATAATTAGTATTGAACAATTGATTTTACAAAAGAAAATTAATAATTGATTACCCTGATAGGGGACTGTGTAATCAGTGCATATTCGCTGCCAGTTTTGTTGAAATTCGTTCCGCGGATGTAAAATAGCTTTTGGAGGAATATTCTGAAAGGATGCACAAGCAGCACACGAACGAACGTACCTCTCGATATCTTGTCTATCGACTTCCACTGTACGTACCTTCTTGCCTTCCTGATTAGTATTGGTTATACCAATGTGTGTATAATTAGGTTCATTAAATACAGCTTGTTGAAGTGAACTAGGAACTATGACCCCCACCTTTGATTAAAATATCGGAATAAATTCTATATTCAGAATCGATTCACTATTCCAGATCAAGGACAGCAAGTTTGGAAACTGGACGCATTAGGACACCAGTGTTAGTACGGACTTCAACACGACGAATAACACCATCTTTGCCCTTGTATATCTCCTTCACCCGACCTCGTCTTCAATCTCGACGGGACACTGCTGGATCGAAAATCAGAACTAAGTTACCAACGGCAATTGGTCTCGTACTTTGGCACCATTTGGAACGTCTTGTCAATGTGGGTAAATATTCTCGGAGCCAGCATGTCCAAAAGTAGTCGCATAATTGGCGAGAAATGCGCTATTGTTTTTTCATCAAAATAGGCTCTTGTTCCGCGGCCTCTACAGGAGTTTGCGCTGTGTTTGGGCAACCAAGCAAAAAATGATTTTACGTTAGTGGTTCCACGTCTTCGTGGCTCAACGACAAGTGTGTTAAGGGACGGGAATTAAAGATATTTTCAGCTTCAATCAGGAAACTCTGCAGGGAATGTTCACGAGCACTGAAGCACGCGTTTGACGCACTGGACCATACGTCCCCATATACCACCTTCCGCAAGATTATGTGGATAATTGAACTGCCAGTTAATACCTTTCGATGACAGTTCATCTTCAATTTGGGTTACATCAAACACTGCACTGAACATTTTCGCAACTTGATCAGCACAAACAAAATTTTTACCATTGTCACCTCTGAGCCTTGTAGGGGCGCCACGTCTATTTATAAAATTACATATGCCAGGGATGCACGCATCTGTGGACAATTTAAATGCAACTTCTAAGTGGATGGCTCTCACGGTTAGGCCCAAAATAATCCAGATTAGTGTAAGTAAGCGGCTGAATATACGGCGTCATCCTGTCTTCTGGTAAAGTACCCATAAGTGGTGGCACCGGCAACGTACTTCGAAATCTGCAAATGAGGCATTTAGAAACACACTTATGTAAAATTCTTCTAAGGCATGGTATCCAAAATGATCTTCTGATTTCAGATATCGTGGCTTAGAAATTCTGGTGCTTTATCTTTTTGTGTGCATGAGCCACAAACAGTTCTGTAACGAGATGGGATGACGGCAATATAATCGGACGTCTTATATCCACTGGCAAACAACTAGCTACGTACATAAACTCGAAGTAATGAAATTTCATTCAAATATGGAGCCACTACATTTCACTACATTTCGGCAAGCATCCTTCAGAGTTCAGAATTTTAATTTCTGCACTAAAACATTCTTTCTGGATTTGGCGGCAAAGATGTATCTCGGCAGTTTTTAGATCAGTAGCGGTCAGACCATTTCGTTTTTCAGGGCTAGATTTCATTCGGTAACGAATTCTGAAACGTAACATCCAGGCAACTGTACGTTTCAGTCTTAGATAAGACGAAAATCAAGGCAGATGGTACCTATGTTGACAGTTTTGGGTCATTCATCCTAACCATGATAAAGGAAACTAGGGCTAGTAAAATCTAGAATTTTTACAATACAATGGGCTACAAAGAGCTTGTATCTCTGGCCTTCTGAGCCACTTCAATTAATTACCGTCGTCGAATCACTCTAACAAATGATTCGAGACACCTTCATAGAATGCTCCTGCAAATTCACGCACGTTATCCGGATGTATGAGCAACGATTTAACACTTTCACGAGCATCACCCTTTAATGCCTTTTGGAGCCGAACACAATTCTCGAAATTACTATAATTATAAACAGCAGTTGAAGTATCGAAGGCTGTTGAAAACATGGGCCAACCCTCAGGTTTACCACTAAATTCTGGCAAATCATAAGTTTTCCTATACACTGCCATCGAACCACCATTTTGAGACATAATATTATTAGGCGGCAATATTTGTTCTAAAGGCGGTTGGTTTGTATGCGAGTCAGAATTATTTGCACTGCAGCTTATACAAGAAAATGACGTATGAGGCAGGGTTGCCAGCGATGGCATCACTGGTACCGGTAACTGCTGACGCCATATTGGATAACTAGGGCGTGGCTGAGGAAGACGTCGAGTTGGCATTAAGGGCGATGGACAAGATTTTCTGGGCTGTCAGCAACTGAACCTGGAGCGTATTGATTTGGCTTTGAAAATCTTCCAAATTAATACTAGAAGTTAGCTGAGGCAATTGTTGCTGTCCAGTTGGGCCATCAAATTTTTGTTGGTTATGTTGAGTCATAGCGGCAGACATTATGGGCGCGGCAATGTTAGTGGTGGCTACGACAACTGAGGTTACAATGGCGGTGGAACTTCTCGACACTACAGCAGCGGTAGAGGCATATACGTTTTGTTCACTATTATCAGCTGCAGTTACGTTTGTGTTGGTTATTTCAGGGGCAGAAGTTACCATTGTCATCAGGGCTGATGTTCCGGCGGCAAGGGAACTTGTAGGAAACAAAGTAGTTCCGGAGGCAGGGGGAGCCAATTGTTGTTGTGGTAAATTTGTTCCGGCAGATGGAGAATCATTATTATTCTGATTTAAAGCTGGCTGCAATCGGGACCTTTTTCTGGTTGGTGAACGTTGCATTTTGAACAAAAAATCAAACAAAATGCTTTTTCCAAAAAACACGAACCACAAGAATTTCCGCACAAAAGATTGCGAAATAAAATTTGTTGCCACTGGTTTGTCGAAGGGCGAATTTAACAACCAAATAAAAAATCCAAATTGGTTCAAGCGTTTATTTATATAAAAAAGGACTATAAGTAAATACAAACAAACAATACAAAAATCTTTTTGTTCTTACCGCAGTGCTTTCCTTCAACAAACTAAATTTTACTTCAAATATTAATCAAGTTGAGCCGTAACTATGTATACATACAAAGTAATAGGACAACTTAACGAAACAAACACTGCAATAGAACGAACATGCAAGGCTAACTTGATCATTTACATGTAAACAAAAGGATAATACAAATTGTAAATAATCAAGGAACACATGCAAGACTAAGGAGGGATGGATTGCATGCAAACAAGGTAAAGTTTCTGACTGTGGTCAACGTGGCGACCACCACGGCGATCCTTGTCTTGCTCTACTCAAGTTGACACGCAGTCTCCTCCTGGATGGCATTCTAGCACCCGCTAGATGTTAACAAATGCGTGCAGCGAAGTCCAATCGCCACCACGTAAAAATATAAAATCCAGTGCATACAAAAACGCAAGCCTCTATAAGGATCCAAATAAAAACTGACGACCACGGCAAATGTTTAAAGGACTACGATTTAAGAATAGGCACATGGAACGTCCGCACCCTTCACAGGGTAGGCGCTTGGCTTCCGCCCCTTGGACGGAATCCCTGCCATACAGGAAATGCGATGGATAGGACAAGATGCAAAAGGCTGGCATCCTGCGATGTATCTTACAACTGCCATATTGATAGGCACTAGTTCGGATGCGGATTCGTGGTTAGTAAGGAGACTTCGCCATCTTGTCTCTGGGTTCATGCCTGTGAACGAAAGAATAGGCACAACCCCACAGGGCAAAATTCTACAACATCAGCCTAATTTGTGATCACGCCCGACGGAAGAAAAGGACAATATGGTTAAGGATACCTTCTACGCTAAACTCGAGGACGTATATGATAAATGCCCGGCCATGACGCCAAAGTCCTCGGAGATTTTAATGCGAAGGTCGGGCGGGAAGGTATCTTTGGCTCCACTGTCGGACAGTCCCACGCGAACACTACCTCCAATGGTATGAGGCTGATCGATTTCGTCGCGGCGCGTAACATGGTAGTATGTAGCACCAGGTTTCAGCATCTCGACATCCACAAGGCCACTTGGATGTCCCCTGATCGATCAACATCCATACAGATCGATCATATTGTGATTGATGGAAGTCACGTTTCCAGTATACTAGATGTGCACACATTTAGAGGTCCAAACATCGACTCGGACCATTACCTTGTCGCAGCCAAGTTCCGAGTGCGTATAAGCGCCTCGAGTACATTGCGAAAGCTGGACGTTAAGAAGCTGCGATCATAAAGGACAGCTGAGGCGTTTTCCGCACAACTCTCAGATAAGCTCCGTCGTTCCCTATCTAATCTCAGCGGCATTGGTGGACTGTGGGCCAACATCTCCCTAGAGGAAAGTATGCCCAACGATTTAACCTCAGTGCCCTCTGTCCTATCCTGAAAAAGGGAGACACTACGTTATGCGCCAACTACAGAGATAAAAGCCTTCTTCCTATCGCATATATATATCGCAAGTCCACCATCGGCCAGATCTTCACACTACGCCAAATCCTGGAAAAGACCCACGAAAAACAAGATGACACACACCATCTTTTTGTCGACTATAAGACAGCCTTCGATAGCCCCATAAGGGATCGTGTTTTTGTCGCAGTGTCTGAGCTTGGTATACCTGCGAAGCTGATAATTCCTGCAGCTCCGTCAATGTAGGAATGGATCTCGCCGAACCTTTTGATACCGTGCGAGGTTTCACCCAAGGCGACCCCTTATCATGCGGCCTCTTCAACTTCGTCATGGATAGTGTTTTGCGAAAGACGGGAGTGCATCGCAATGGCACTATCTTTCATAAAAGTGTCCAGTTGCTTGCGTACGCTGCAGACAAAGCGAGATGCCTTTAGCGTTATTGAAAGGGAGTCTACGAAGATGTGTCTGGCAGTATATGAGGGCAAAACAAAGTATGTTACCGACAAGTAGAGAATTGCGGCGTACTGATTCTCAGATTACGGCCGATAACTATACTTTTGATATAGTCAAGGAATTCATCGATCTTGGCTTCACCGTTACCACCAAAAATGATGTCAGTCTGAAGATCAAGCGCAGGATCACTCTTGCCAACAGGTGCTATTATGACCTCAATAGACAATTGAGTAACAGAGACCGTGATTCTTTATGGCGCAGAGGCATGGACCTTTTTAACCACCGATGCAGCAGCCTTGAGAGTATTCAATAGAAAAGTCCTACGTAAGATCTTCGGTCCAGTGCGAGTTGGCGAAGATTTCCATATTCGATACAACCAGTGAGCTGTTTGAGCTCCTCAAACGACATTAGACGTTGTGCAGCGTATTAATATCCAGCGGCTGCACTGGCTCGGCCATGTCGTTCAAATGGAGGAGGATGCTCCGGCGAGACGGGTATTTGATGCGGGGATCTGCGGAAGTCGACGAAGAGGACGACCTTGTTTAAAATGATGTAATCAAATCAAAGAAATAAGAATAAATGTTTTAGCTATAATAGTTTTTCTTAAAAAAATCAAAATGAAAATCCAAAATTTAACAAAATAAGAAAACTAATGAACATTTTAGAGGTTCTAGAGCACCAGTTTTTCATTCTTGCCAGAACCGCGGAAATATCCTAATGTCTTCTTTATAAAATATATATTTAATTTCTCTATAAATTGGTATTTTTCTTTATTTATAGGTCCATAGGACACTTAAAAAGGACGTTAACCCCAATAACCCGAGCTCGTTTTATAAGGTTCGGAAGCGCACCTTAATTTAAGGGACTGATTTATAGATAAGGTAAAAAACACTATTTACATTCACTAAACAAAACGTATATATAAATTTGAATATTCTTTAATCAAGGTCAGGCGAATACCTAGCTTTACCACAAATTTAGAAGGCTACTAACCACAGATAGATTAAAGATTGTATCGCTGATAATGCTGAAATGACTCAAAGCGGAAGAGGAAAGACTGTTGGAGTACTGGATGGAGCTGATGTCTAGAAGAGCTGGTGTCGTAGGAAAATGAGGTTGGAAAATGCTGAAACTAATGAAGGTAGTGGATGATGCGGCTGGGTGTGGAAATTGCAGACTTTTGGAATATTTTGTTTTGTGTTGCTTAATGTTTTAACTTTTTAGTTTTTATCGTATAGCTTTAAACTTTAATATTGTTTGAGTTTCATTTGCTATATAATTTTTTTATTTTTTACTTCTGTAGTTGTTAGTATTGCTGTTTATTTAAATGTTAGCCTTTTTTCTTTTAATGTTTTAAGTTCAGAATTTTCTTTTTTGTTTAATAAAAAGTTTTTCTTTTGTTTAAATAAAAATTATATTCTATTTCACTCAACTAAATCACATAATCACTGAATCGCTCGCACCTTTTTTTTGGAGCCGCCTGCTACCTTCTTCCAAATTAGACCATTGAAAAAGAGGTCTTCTTCCTCGGTTTTAGCTTAGACACCATCTCGCTTTTCAAGCAAAATTTCCTCCCATCTAATTTCACTCAATTCGATAAAAACTTTTAGCAATTTGAACAGCATTGAGTCCATATTTGTTTTTGCTTATTTTGTTTTGTTCCGTTATTTTTTTAAACATATGTTTGCCTCTTTCTATTTCTATATTCGCTTACTTCACTCATTTCGTCCTGTTAGCTGTTCAAACTGTTATTTTTGGTGTTGCCAGTTGGTCATTTCAAAACTTCAGGCTTGACCCATATGACAAATTTACGCCTCCCTTATAGTCGACGCAAAAGCGAACTCTATCATCTGCTTCATGCATGAAACTAATTGCTGACTCGTTCCACCAACGCGTAATAGATATGACGTTCTTTGACGTAACTTGTATTAGCATTTTCACATAATTACTACGAAGCTTTATAATTTGGGATACACCCAATTTTTTATTTTTATTTTATTTTACTATCATTATTACAATATTTAAATTAACAAATCAACTTTTATTTTTACTTCCGCCGGCTTTTAAAAAACGATTTGTTTTCTTTTCTTTGATTCAATACAGAATGTTTTCTTTATTGTTCTTTCATTATCCTTTACAATATTAGTTTTGTTAGTTAGTAACAGTTTCTTAACCTAGGTTTCATATTACAATAAATTTCAATAATCTAAAATCATAATCACCTCATTTTTACATTAAATTGATTGGCTAGAATGCATTAAATTTTAATTTGACAAAATTTAAATTACTAAGCGTATTTTCATAAATATGATTAATAATGGTATTCATACTGTTGCTAACTTATATAAATAAAAAAATTTCTATATATACATAGTTCGAGATTTTACTAGTAAATATTCCAACAAATAAAAACTTATTTTAGAGTGAACTTAAATTTGCTATAAATTAAAGGAAAAGGAAAAAAGATTGCAAAAACCTTACTGAAATTTGAAGAAGTTTTTATATCAACCCTTCTGTCAACTTCGAAATTAAACTGAAGATGTTGGTGATATTTCTTACTAAAAAGTAATTTGAAAACCTGTTGTGATTTTCAAAGGTTACAGTTACAAACGTATCTTGTTTGTATTTCTCATGTAGTCTACTAGTTGAATATCGCCTAGCTAAATGAAAAATAATCTTTAAATTTATATTTTGTATGACCTGAAGATTTTGATGTGAGTTTTGGGACATCTTTTTGACCAAACTTGGCAACCGTAGGACATTATTTGACTTATGCACATTTGTTTTTCCACTTTAAAGAAGACTTTTGGTTACCACATCGAATAGCTTTCTCACACGTTTGCTTTCTCGCACGAATTCGCATACAAAATATAATTAATAATACTTTTATAATTCAATTTTGCTTTTTAAAATACATGTTTTTTTTATATTTTAATTGTTCGTTTCTCTTCAATAACAAAAGTATTTTAAGCTGTTATTTAATTATTATTTTATATTGTATTTTCATCAATAATCTGCTTTTAGCTGCTCACAAAAATAGAGAATTGACTAAGTTGGGCAGAAACAGCTTAGGTTGCTGTCTTGGATTTTTCTATTCTGCCTTCAATATAAACGAGTGTCTTCATATAAACGAGTGTATTCTAAACTTGGGAGCTTTCTGTCATCTGTCGTCTATGTGTTTATACCTTTATTAGGAAATGTAAAAAGCTCAATCCGAAAGAAAAACAAAAACTAAACAAATTATAACACACTACAAACCTACATAGAGAGCTCAACTTATTCAGTATTTTTAATAAAGAACGATCAATACTTGGATTTAGTAAAATAGTCTTAAAGTCAAATAGCATAAATCAGACAAAACAATAGACATTACAAAAATAAACACAATACTAATTGAGTTTAATATTGTAAGTCGACATATACATATATATTTATATAAGTAATTCGGAGTTACTTCTTCATAAAAAATATTTTTATAATCTTTATTGGTTCACTTTTAATTAAGAACTAACTTTACAATTGTTACTTAAGTTTAATTACATCTATGTTAATCAATAATATGCTTATTAGTAAATTTTACAAAAACACTGTATGCGTTAATAATAACAAAGAATCAAAAGTGTATTGTTAACAGTCTAGAATAAATCCGGTTGTGGTCGTTTACAATTGCGTAATTCATTTTTTTGTTACTGCAATTTATTTTTCGTTAACACCTACCCTTTTAATTCCGAGCATCCTCGTTCGGTCAAAAACATGGGATGTTGGATATCCTAGTTACACCTGTGTGTTCCACTGCCCTACCATCTGATAATTCTGGCATTGATGTACGTACTGATAGAACTGTATTCATCACCGCTGGAATAAAAAGTGTTTAATTATTTCTTTTAAATATTCCCATCTTTATCAAAAGGAAGCTTATAGACGACACTGCCATTAGGAAGAGGCCAAGGTTAACCACTATACCTTTCTTTTGTCTGTCCTCTAGTAGATTAGTAGCTTCGGTGTTATTTGTACGTATTTCTTTCACCATTTCCAATGAAAGTGTTTCCTCAATTTTCTCATTTAAATGTTTAGATTGCGGGATGGCTGGTAAAGGTTGCAAGTGCGTTTTTTCGAAGAAGTTATAAATTTTATTGTCCACTGTTATAGAAGTATTACAGAATTGTATTACGTACGTTCCAGTAAGATTTTGTATTTCTGTGTTGATACCTATTGTTCCGTTGAATTGATTCAAGAGAATTATTCCAATAGAAATTTCTTCAATTGTGGGGGTGTTTTTATTATCAATTAAACTGCAGTTTGCTGCCTTTAATATGCTTTTGATCAAATCGGTCAGACATATATTATCTAAACTATTTCTATTGCATACAATAACATTGTTATAATTTTACATTCATTTTTACATTCATCTTTTTGTTTTTGGTTTTAAGCGATCCAAGTAAGACTGTAGTTCTGTCAATTCGTCATTCAGTAAGGGATGCAGAAAGGGTGACTTTCCGACGTCTCTACGTAAAGTTTCTTGAAAGTTGTTTACGAGTTCTTGGTATCCATTTATTTCTATTATATGGATTAACTTGAAGGTCCCTGTTTGTAGTTTTTCCAGTCACTATTTGAGAATTTGAGTAGTCCAAAATTTTAACGTCTGAAGATGACATTGTGAAAAGTAACCTGAAAAATAAGTCTAATTTAATTCCTGATGTTGTTCTTATGTATTGTCTTTCCTGATTCAGTTATAACTGTCGTATTTTTATTTTCCTTAACTATTTCCTTTCAGTATGTTCTACTGAGTTTGGATCCTAGTTTTTTGTTTTCTTTTACGAAGATTTTCTGTCCGGGTTCGTAAGTTTTTATTACTGTTTTCTTCCTATTATGGTAATTAATGTCTTCTAACTGTTTTTCAGTCAATCTTTTGTTCGTAGCTAATTTAATATTTTCCAAATCATGAGGGTCTGTGGTGACACTACCTAAGAAAAATGCATCAATTGGTTTATTCTTAGTGGTCGAATACACAGAATTATTGTATTCGCAAGTAGCCATATATAGTATGTGGGTTTCCTGCTTTTAGACAACGCATCATTTCAGAGAGTGTAGAGTAAAATCTCTCTATCTTTTCGTTTGCGCTACTACTGTAAGGGGTATCCTAAAAACTTTATCTTTATATTGATTTTCTAACATAAAAATCACTGAAGCTGACTTGAATGATTTTTTATTATCAACGACTACCGTTTGCGGTTATCCGAAAGAAAGTAATATTTCCCTAAGTGGTTCTTTAATGTCTTCACCACTGCGAGATCTTAATATTTTTACTTGAGCAAGCTTAGAAAATTTGTCTATAGCAGTGAGTATGCTTTTCCTTT
The DNA here is from genome assembly GCA_005959815.1 of Sarcophaga bullata. Taxonomy (NCBI): domain Eukaryota; kingdom Metazoa; phylum Arthropoda; class Insecta; order Diptera; family Sarcophagidae; genus Sarcophaga; species Sarcophaga bullata. The sequence continues at coordinate 6,304 of QOCX01001120.1, read as the reverse complement.
CAGTAATAAAGATGTCCATGTGTACTATCTGTCCCGGATAGTGCGGAATGGGTGTTTCTTGGATTGCAATTTTATTGGGGTGTCTATCGTAGTTATTTTCTTTACAGATTTTGCAGCCATTGATAATTCTTTTGATCTTTGAATGCATTTTCGGAAAATAAAATTTCGTAAGAATTTGAGTTTTGTTTTCTACACTACTTCTGCGAGCTCTATAATATTCATTTATTATTTCGTTTTCCTGCTCTTCCTCATTCATTAGATCTATTACCATATTCCGAGAGTATTTGACTGTATATCGCGTAAAATTCTCTCTATAGATTTCCTGTAATCTTCCTAAAATTTCGTCAGTTGTTTTGATGCAATTAGTAACGGATGGGTTTAAAATTTTTCTTAAAATGTGTGTAAGGGATTCAGTAGTAATTTCGAGATCATTTATCGTGTGCCTATGATATGTTGGAAACACGATTTAGAAGTTGAGATGCTTGGCCTTCTTCATTCACTATAAGAATTTGATTCTTGAAGGCATTGAAGGGTTTCGGACGAACTGTCACTACTGCGTTGGGTTGCAGTCAGAGTGTTTATTGGGAAGTTGTCAGTAGCTGGTATGGACAAGGCGTCGGCAATTACATTAGTTAGCCAGGTTTATATTGCAGATCATAGTTAAATTCTTCTAGGAATGCTTTTCATCTCTTCAATTAAAAACTCGAATTTTTATTATTAAGCGCGTAAGTCAGAGGGAGATGGTCTATAAAAATTTTTATTTTCGCAGACCAATAGAGATAATTTTTCAACGACTTCAATGCCCACTCGATGGCAAGAAGCTCTTTTTCGTTTGTGGCGTAGTTCTCTTTAGCCCTACTAAGAGTTCTAGACAAAAATGAAATTGGTCGGTTGTCTTGGGATAAAATTGCTCACAAAGCATAATTTGAAGCTTCTGTAATTAGAACGATTTCTTTTTTAAAGTCTGGGTACGTTAACATTACATCATCAGAAGTTAATGTGGTTTTTAATGTCTTAAACGCATTCAAATCTTCTTGGTTGAGATCTATTTCTGTTCTTTTTGAGGTATGTTTCGACAAACATCCTGTCTCCCCTCCTAAAAGCATTGTCAGGGGTTTAGCGGTTTTAGCGTAATCCCTGATAAAGCATCTATAATAGTTTGAAAATCAAGGAATGATCTTAGACCTTTCAATGTCTTTGGTAGCGAATTGCCTCGACTTTTCTAGGGTTGGTTTTTATACCATTGGACGAAATAATAAACCTTAAAAATTCTACTTCATTTTTCAAAAACTCAGTTTTGTCCAGTTGGACTTTCATGTTTGCTAGTTTCAGAGTTTTGAAAATTACATCTAAGTTTTATAATAATTATGTTATCCATATAGACATAACATATTCTACCTAAATATTCCCTCAATATGTCATCCAGCGTTCTCTGAAATATAAAGAACATTCACTGATAAAGCCGTTTTTTTCCTGTCGTCTTCCTTGAGCGGTAGAGATCTATTACCGAGAAGAACTTATTTTGCCCGAGATGTGGCAAAACATCGTTAATCTCTGGAATTGGATATTTGTCCGGTACAGTTTGTTCATTCAATTTTCTGTAATCAATGACCATTCTACCCAAATGGGTGAATTATAAGCTGATCTAATAATGCCTTGGTTTAAAAGGTCTTGGATTTGTCTTTCGACTTCTTCCTTCAAATGCATAGGATACGTGCAGTATCGACAATAAACAAGTCCTTATGGTTTTGTCTGAATGCGTGCGATTACATCGGTTGTGTACGTCAGATTTTCGTCTGGTTCACTGAAAAGTGATTTATGAGTCTCGATAACGTCTTTTAATTTGTCCTTTTGTTGTTGTGTCGACTGGTCTGTCCTAATATTAATGTTATTCACTGATTGTGAGATTTTCTGTTTCATTCTAATTTTAAATGAATTATTTATAAGCATGTAGTTCTCTGCGGAGTAAATAATAGCTGATAAGTCTCTCAAACTATCGTTTCCCAAATTACCGTGAAAGAACTTAAGTGTTGGTAATAGAAAGAATTTTATTTTGTCACCGTGTTTTCCAAATATATTTATAAACGTGTGCTGAGTAATTTTATTGTTTCCACCAACCGAGTTTGCGAAAAAAAGATTTTCATTTGGCAAAGGGTTTTTAACTAAAGATTATTGTATGTAGTCTTTGTTTGAACCGGTGTCTATTACAAAGTTGAGAATCTGTCCGGTACTCGTCCTACACTTAAAGCAAGGTGAGGACGAATGCGTTAATCTAAAAAATGAATGTCTGCAAAGTCTTGGGTTTCAAATTGGTTTTCAGATGTCTCCGGTTGATTTTCCAGATATTCCTTTAGCGTTGGCAATTTTTTCTCTTCCTCGACTTAGTGTCTGGTTCTGATAATAGTCGTCAGTTACACCTTCTTCTTCTGTCTCCAAATGAAAGTTCCTTTGAATTTTATTAGGACTTCTCATTTCTTCTGACTTAATTGGTGTCTTTTCCCGAACATTTGGTTATTAACCGGACAGTTAATGTAGTTTAATGCTTTTGTAGTCATCGTGGAATCTACCTCCATGGGCTCAGAACGCGGATTCGGGTTTGGTGCCATTGTTCTTGGGGAAATCCACCTTGGGTTTTGATAACTCTGATTTTGTGGCACTTGATTAGAATTAAAATATGTCATTTGATTTGGTGACCTGTTTTGATAACGATCGAAAAAAGATTGCGGTATAGAAGCCAACTGAGGATAGAAGGTTTTCCTATTCCTATCTTGTTGTGCCCTATTCTGATGGGGTAAGGGCCTTTTGGTATTATTTTTATTGGTCTGACTGTGCAAACTTGCAAAGTGTGACGTTGTAAACTGATTCTCTGATTTTAAGACATAGATGGAGCGCCTGCGGGAGATCTTTCGGCTCCTTCATTCCTATGTGCAATGAAAGATTGCTCCTTAAACCTTTTGTATAGGCATCTAGTGCTTTATCCCTATACGTCTGTGCAAGAAGATCAAGTACTTCCCTGCCTATATCCATACAGGACAATTTGTTTGTTATTAAAGACACATCAAAATACACCAGTTGGTAGAATTCCTATATGGTGCTATTGCCCTGCACTAAAGTACTCATTTGGTACTCCAATGTAGTCAAATCTGTTTTGTCGGCATAATGTAGTGCCAAAAACTTTGAGATGCAACGCCAGTTCAATGGTGTACTATAAAATTCAAGTGCGGCATCCGCACTGCCTGTAATCTTGTTCCTGATTGTATTGAGAATCGCAAAATACTTTGGGGTACCTTTGATGGAATCGTATAACCCAAAAATTCTATAAACACTCTTCTTCCAAGAACTGAATTCTACACTATTTCCTGAAAATTCTCTCAAACACTTCACAACATCCGGTACTTTGTCCAAGTTCGTAAGATTATTCCTGTACCTGACCTCAATTGCTTGGTCTTCGCATCCAACGTTCGAGTCAGGTTCTAAAAATATCCTAATTGCAACTTGGCACTGCTGTATGCAAATCCTTGCTATTCTTTCTTCCTCGCTTTCCCTATTTGCTTCAACCGCGTGTGCTACGTTTGGAACATTCAGAACCGGTAATCTAACTAAATTGTTAGGATTCGACATGACTGATTATTATTTACAATTTCTGTTAGAGAATTTTTTTAAATGTCTAATCATTAAAGGATATTTTATTTAATAAATTCAATTTCACTTAATATTAATGGTACTGAGTTCACTTTTTCTTTTTTTTTTTTTGAAGTTGGTAAATTATACTTATAGCAAAGAATTAAAAGTGTGTTGTTAGCAGTCTGGAATATATCCGACCATAAGCTCATTTATAATTGCGTAATTCATTTTTTGTTAATGCAATTTATTTTTCGCAATTTATTTCCATTGAATTAAGTGTCATGTGATTTTATGAATACTAGCAGTCAGCAGACTGTACTAAATGCATGTGCAAGTGCCCTACGGTATGTTGTGTATGTCAAAAAAACTGCACACAGAACATTTATTAACACATAGTATATTTTGTAAGCGAAAATATTTTAGACTCAAATTAAATTAAAATAGCTTAATAAAAAACAGCAAAATTGAAGAACGAAGCAATTCAGTTAAAAGTTTTAATAAAACCGAAATTAAATACTAATTTTTAATTGGCCACCGAATAATAAATATAATTATAAAAAAATGCTGAAGTAGACAGGAATTAACAGCATAAAAACGGATGCAACGAATTGAAGAAATTGATATATTACTCAACAAGTGTTAAATCTCTGAAATGCCGGACAATAACGAAAAATAGGAGTTAACTTTCCCAAGCCTTAACTTTATTGAACTTCAATGGGGAAACCAGAATGCTTGCGATGTTTATAGCACTCATCGACTCAAAAGCATCTACTATTACTGGGTTGGAAAGTGAGATTAAACAACTCGTCTCTAATGCGATCCTAAGAAAACTCACAGGACCAGCGGCGGATCTGCTGAGAAGAGAAAACCCAGCAAATTCGAAATCACTACGAAATAACTGCTTTACTGGAGGAATTTGGAGAAAAAAGCAAATATCAGCGCTTATCCTGGAATTCGATAACATAAGGTTTAATAATAGTGTTAAAACATTTTGTCATATAAACTGGAAGTAGACAGATTTAACTTAGAAGTTTTAAGATAATTCCCAACCAGTATAAGATTATAAGTCTGCTATAAAAGCTTTTAAGAGAATAAAGAAAGAAAATTTCAAAGGAATAGAAACCTTTACAATATAAATTATCAAATTCAAAATTATCAACCTACACCAAATTTTTGTCAAATTCCACATATCCCCTACCCGTCTTAATCTCACACGAATGTTCCTCAACCTTCTGGTTATATACAGCAAAATCAAATAGGTTATCCTAATCAAACAAATTATAAGAACCATGTACCATCTAATACCTACAATTTTCCATGAAACCTACCTATAAGTGCAAGTGAACAAGTGAAGAGTCTAGGCAGATCGATCAATCTAGAATAGGGAGATATGAAGCACCTGTGCTAATGGAACAGGATAACTCAAATTTTCTTTTACGACGTCATGAAAATTACTCTGTAACAATTTATATCATTTTCTTGTTGATACAGGATCTTCCGTTGGTATTGTAAGAAGAAATACTTTGCCGCCGGTGGTAGAAAAAACAAAACCAGCTTAAAGACGTGCGCAGTTACAACTGTTTGCACATGTTTCTGTGTATACTGGAATAAGTGCATGTAGATGAGTGGTTGTTCTTCAGCTATAAGTTGGTATTGTTATTCTTTGTAGCATATTTGTTTTCGTGGTATAATTTATATGGTGATTGCTGTAGAAATGAATAATTTTGAAATGAATAATTTTGGAATAGGTAGGGCCTGGAGATATAGTGATGTTAAATTGGCGGGCCTATGTTGAGGCTAAAGTAATTTTCCCCCTTAAAGTGTCAGTTAATAGTGAAAGGTAGTTTATTCGAGGCAGATTGATGAAAGCGTTCCGGAGATATGACGTTTTAGTTAATTGTTCACTGGACGCTCGCTTTGTTGTTGTTATTAGCATTTAGTTACAACACCAAAGCTTACTTATATATTAGTTTCACTATGAATATTTAAAAATTCTTATGGTTACAATAGTTATTTCAAAAGAAAAAACATTCTATAACATACTCTACTCAAAGCAATAAAGAACTGTATTGGTTTTTATGAGTATAGTGTGTGAGCAAAATCAAAACTATACAACATCGGTTACACTTATTCTCTCAATTATACACATACTGTTATGTATATGTTTTGACTATACTTTAGGTTACAACTTTGCATGTCTAGAAATCAGCTAAAAGTTTCATAATCTTAGTTCAATACATTTGACTACAGAATAAGTGGATAATACATTTTCCACGACCATTTTGAATTTCTGAGCTTAATGAGCTTTCATGAGCTTAACTACTCAACCTCTCAACTTTTGGCTCTGGTGTGGACAACCAAATATTTTTGCCCGTGCCTCTTTGGTAGTAAATTTTTAGTAAATAGTGATTATAAACCCCTTCAGTGGCTTCACAATCTAAAGGAGCCAAATGCCAAACTTCAAAGATAGAGAATTAAGCTTAATGAATTTGATTTTGATATAAAACAAAATCTCGGTAAGGAAAATCATGTCGCTGATGCATTTTCCAGAATAAATATCGCCGATTGTAATATGAATGAGGATACAGACACTAATATGGCTACCACAGAAGAAGATAATGCAAATTATTTTCCCATTTTTGAAAGGTCATTAAATACATTTAAAAATCAAATAAAACTT
>QOCX01001119.1:18639-47411 GCA_005959815.1 Sarcophaga bullata | reverse complement strand
TTTCTATCAATAGAACAAAGGAGATAAAAGAAAGAAACAACCGCACGCTTTGAGCATTAGTCGTTGACTGTGTATCCGACATATATTGTGTGAAAGTAAAACAGTTGCATTTTAAAATAGTTCGCATTGCTTTATTTTTTAATTTTTGTAACTTGTTTATTTGCGCACCTGTGCAACATGTATATAATATAGCTGATCCATACTCAAAATGGGATTTAATAATCGTATTATATTTATATATATATATATTGCTGTTATTATTGAAAGTTTATTTCTAATACGTTTAAAAACTCCTATTTTCTTACCAATATTTTTACATATATATTCTAAATGTTTTTAAAGTTTAAGTTTTTATCTATTAAAACCCCAAATACTTTACTGTATTTACATCTTCAATTATTTTAAAAGTTATATTATTGTTCATATTGATTTGCATTATCTTTGTTTTATTTTCGTTTAATTTTAATTTGTTAATTTTTAGCCACTTGATAATTTTGTTGGTGTCCATTTGCAAATTTTCATACCATAATTCATCTGTTGGTGCTTCTGAAAAAATGAGAGTATCATCAGCGTAAAGTACTATTTCACACCAAAACATCGTCCATATCAGTTATATATATTATGAACAAAAGTGCCCCCAGAATTGATCTCTAAGGTACACCGAAATCGTTTTCCAATTCCATTGATTTAATGTTATTAATTTCTGTAATTTGTTTTCTATTGCTTAGGTATTATTGGAACCATTTAATTCAGTATCTATATACCGTAGTCAAGTAGTTTTTTTAATAAAATATCCCGATCGATTGTTTCAAAATCTCTTAAAATTTAGAGAAATGGCTAAAATTTTATTATTTTTCTTCAAGTATTTCCATCTATTTAAAACGTAATTTAGAACAGTCCCGCATGAATGTTTTTTTTAGGAATCCGGATTGATATTTTTCTATATAATTTCTAATTGGTTTTTAGCATTTTTTTTTTGACAAATTTTTCATATGTTTTTAGGCCATTGATTGGATTGAACTGCTTGTAAAGAGGCACCGTTCGGTTTCTCGTCTTCAATCGGAGGGAGAAAAATGAGTTCAATCCAAAGAACTCGCTTTAAATAGTTAAGCATGGTGGCGATAGTATAATGCTCTAGGGATATGTGTGGGCCGCAATTTGGAATTCATTGAGGAAACAATGAGAAGACAGTGAATTTAAACATTCTAAAGGACTAAATTGCAGAAGAATTAGAAATTCTTAAGCATATTGTTGCTAAGGTGGAGATGTGATTTGTGATTAATAGACGGTCATTTCGGAAAATCCAAATGCTACAGAATCGCAGTAAATATTAACAGCAAAAATAAAAATCTAGTTTTTTTAAAGTTAAACAGTATAGAGTACTTGATCTTAAGGGATATCCTACAAAATATTAGATATAACATTTTAAGTAATATCTTCGGCCAGAAATTTGCAGTTCAGGAAGTTGAATTTATGCTTCGTACTCAAGTGCATCTGGTGCGCCATATAATAGATTATTAGATATATGTACTCCAGATATTAAGCAGTCATACTCATTCTTTTAGCTTTGCTAATGTCACCGCTTTTATGAACGCACGCTACATCATCGTCAATCAAGATTTTTCAATTATTTTCAAATATAAACAAATTTGATATCTCATCGACTAAGCTGAATTATTTTGTTTTGATTGCTAAAGGCACTGCTAATAAATAAAACAAAAAATTTTTTTTTGTAATTTGGTCTGTTCTTAATTAGTTCGAAATAGAACAATAAAAGGGAATTTTTCCATAAAGCTGAATTATTTATTTAACTTATATTACTTCTTCCTGATTGACTTAATGTCAATAAAACTGATTTTCAAATAATATTTATTAAAAACTATATAATGCAACATCTTGATATGCAAGGGTTGATATTAGGCTGATACATGCATTTAAAAGAATACATTATTTAAGGCTAAGAGTTGCCGAATTACATACATAACGAATCCTCTTTCTTTTAGGCTTAAGTTATAAAACAATATTCCTTAATTCAATTCGTATACAATAACTTACATATTATACTCATATATTTACTTTTAATTACTGAATACAATATAATTTTGTATTTTAGATAAACAATTTAAGGTTTATTAATACATTTAAATATTGTCAGGGTTCTTATTTTGTTTCATTAATTTGACTTTACCTCTAGTTAAATAACGACGTTTTATTTTAATATCTTTTGATTTTTTCTTTCGCGATTCTTGATTTATATTTACATGTTTTTGAATACCATGTACCATAATAGTATATCTGAATTTACTAAATTCTACTTATTATTTTTGTTGATATCCAATTAACGTAATTAGATAATACATTTCTATATTTCTATACCAAACATTTTCATTTATACAACAGATTCTTTTTTAAATTGGGTTTCATTTCCGTTGTACTTATTGAAATTACTATTGATTTTTCTTTGATATTACTTGATACAAATTTGCTTGTCAATATGTATTTCCCCATTCTCCTCCTTTTTATATATAATTTCGTCGAATAATATGCGTGGTTTACATTAAAATATCTTTGACATATTTGATTTTTTTTTTTTTGTGATTATCTCAATCCACTTTGAATATACATCAAATATAACTAATAATTTTTATCAATGATTTTCAAAAGTCTATATGGATACACTCAAATAAATATTTTGCCTCCTTATAAGACGTTAGTATAGGCTTATTTGTTTGAAATGTCTGGCATACCTTGCATCCTCTAACAAATAATTGCTGTCCTGATCAACACCCGGCCACCGCACCTATGATCTAGTCAACGCTTTCATCCTTACAACCACTATATGCCTTTCAGGCAAGACATTCAATGTGTGATGCTTTAATTTTTCCGGTATTAACTGTGTAGACTTCTGTCAATATCTTATCATTTTGTATTTATAAAGCAATGTCCTCTAATTTGAAAAGAATTGAACTGAAACTTACGTTATTTGTGCTATCAAGTTCGATGTCTGTTGGCACGTTCAGAGGAAAATCGAGAAAACTCGTCAGCATTTTTCATTTCTGAATCATTTTTGTATTTAATTTCAAAATTATACAGTGATAAAAATGAGGCCCATCTCTGAAATCTGCTTGCTGCTACTCCTGACAAATCTTTCTTATTATTAAGTTTTAATTTTAATATTCTTGACTGAAAAAATTAAACAAACACACACTTTAAGGGTCAAGTTTAGACTAAGAGTTGCCAGATAACATAGCATTTAACAAAATGCTATTGATGATTTTATATTTTATTTTTCTGAAAATAACCAATTATAATTTATAGTTCACTGCGTAAAATACTGCTTGTAAAGCCTTTTCTCAACCGCTGCTTCAATAGCACTCCAATGGGCAACAACGCATCACTTACAACGTTTGCCATATCCTGATAGAATCTTGCGCATTGTGGATGTCATATGATGCCATCGATCAGGGAACTGCTCTAGGTAATTGAAAAACGAACCCATCCTTTTAGGGAGCCTTTGTATTCAAAAACTTAAACGTGTTTAAACTCATAGGCTCATGTTTCATTTGTTCCCTGTGCGTTTATTCATAAGATGTAGCATTCATTGCGAGTGCTTGTTAGTTTTAATTAAATATGATTATGTGTTTAAAGAATGACTCACTCACATAAGCAAAATTTTTCTTTCGTTCTGCATATGGATGCCAACTTTTTAGATATTTCTTAAAATATTACTTGAATCGATTAAGTTTCTTTTTTAAGAGTTCTTTACATTTTAATATACTGCTAAGGGACACCACATTGATACATTTTATTATTGTTGTGGTGTAATTTTTATTACATGACCTTTTGTGTTGCATAATTATAAGGTCAAATTATTTAATATATACATATATATATTTTTTAAGAAAACAAATAAATAATTAGTTAGTCCAGTTTAATTGAATATTTAACTAAAAATGCTATTTTGCTTAATAATACTGACTGCTTTGTTAACACTATTTCCTTTAATGGTTCTCATTCTTTTAAAATTAGAGGTTTTAACGAAGGCAAGCAGTTGCCGTAGTCTAGTAAGTAGTATGTTGTCTTATTAGACGTGTAACCACGGTTCAAACCCTATGTCAGACATTCAGAACAAAACGAAATATGATCAAATATTTTTTCGGCGATTTACTCCCAGCAGATTTCTGGCAATTAACTGAGAGTAAATAAAATTGCCATAAACAGCGCCTCAAAAATCTGTCGTTCGTTTAAACTGTAGTACGCGCCAGTCATGTTTAAAATTAGCACACACAACATAATGACCAATTATGTATGACCCTATTTTGTAGAAAACAATTATAGTACAAAGCTACGAATTTTTCATTCCTCATATTAACATACATACATTTAGATGCTGGCAGATAATTAAGCAACATTAAAAACTTTTATCTATTTTGACTAGAAAATATCGAACATGGATATGGATAGACAACATATTTAAAAATAAACATACTTAAACTTCGGAATAAGAAATAAAAATAAAATTTTGAATATTATTTAAGTACTTTTAACTTATTGTTTATAAATTTAATTTCAGAAATGTTAAGTTACATCAGCCAAAGTCGTCATGAGGAACTAAATAAAGCTGGTAATCTCAGTAAAGAAGCATCCAAAATTTTAGGTTCAAGGAAAAGGAGAAGGAATTCCGAAATATCAGTTGAGGATAATCATTTGTATTCGTCGAAGTCTAATGAATCTTTATTTGAAGTTTTTGATGGTGAAATTGATATGAACAGCAACTACACCGGATATTTAGAAATAATTGGTATAGTATAATTTTATTTTAAAACATGAACATGAACTCAATTTATTTTTAGTTTCAGCTTAAGTTTTATTAAATCCTTCGTATGAAAAATAAAACTAAGTTACAGTCTTTTTTTTATTTTTCATTATTTTTTGCGTTTTTTAATTTATTTCTATGACTGATGTTGTTGTCACCGGTTTGTCTCCTATGGAGGCAATTATGATGACGTTTTGGATATGTCACTGAAGCGTAAAAACCACGCTCAAGTCAATATAAACAACAATCAACACTTTCAAAAGGAATCAAAAACATTTTAATACTTCCTTTGTGCTGAAGGCACTTAAATCTATTTCAAAGAATCTTACAGATAAAGTTTAATTTAATAGAGATGATAATTTACAGTTACTATCTAATAATTGGGCTCAAGCCAACCGTTTTTAATTGTCGACAAACCTATCTAATATATGTTCAATTAAATGTTACTTGCACCCAACACTAAATATTGAATGTAAAATATGTTTCAAGCTAGGACATACTAAAAAACACTGCAGTGGAGAAGAAAACTGTGATATATGTGCTGCAGATATCCATAATCCCGTACCGTATGCAAAAATTCAGTGTATCAGTTGTAATCACCCATACAAATCTTCCACCAAAATTTGCCATTAAAAAAACTCGCATGCACCATAAACTCTCCCTTCAGCCATCATCAAACTTCATTAAATACAACCAATCTCTTAAACCAAAATCTAACCAAGCAAGAAACTTCAATAGTAAATACAATAAACTCATCAAGTTACAAACAAATTACAAACTCATAGAACAGCAATCATAATACTAAACCCAAAGCCAACACCAAAAAAATACCTCCACAACCAGTTTCGAAAGGGAACAATGAAATAGATTTATTTATATTCACTAACTGCAACTTATGTATATGTCCTCACTGTCAGTTAACATAATGCTGTGGAATAGTGTCTACAATAATCTTCATGAGCTACAAATATTAACCCGTGACAAATCAACTGATATTATTGCACTCCAAGACACTCATCACTCAACTAATTCAATAAAACTTAACGATTGCACATTCATTTTATTTGATAACAGTACCCAACGCGGTGGTACTGCTTTACTCATCATGACATTGAACACATTGTTTTTAACTCAATCAATAATTTGTCAGTTTCTATAGAATTTATACTAAAAATTATTTCAGTCTACCTTAATCCATCGGATCCACTTCCTGTTAGTGAACTTTCATATTTTTTCACTAATAATACTTGTAGCTGGATCATATTAAATGATTTTAGCGCCCAGTTTATACTTTGTGGTTCTCCTACCCATTGTTCTACAAGATCAACATTTACATATATTGATCTCTTTTGTTTCCGCCGATCTAGCGGCTTTGTGTTCATTGAGCACCGACTCGCATTTATGTGGTAGTGATCATTTCCCTCTATAAGCAAGTTGAGGAAGCCAATACGTTTTAATTTAGATAAAGCCAATTGGATAAAATTTCAGAATGCTCTCATCAATATACCTCAAAGCGATCTCTCTTCTAACGTGAGCAAAGAAGCCGGTTGGATTAAAAAATAGTAATAAGCTTTGATAATAGGCAAGGTAAACTCTACTGCACAGTTTCCGCCAATAGAGATTAATAATACTAATATTGAGTTAAGAACCTTGGAGTTATCTTTAATTATAGCCTTAACTACTCCAGCCATGTAAATGCTATTTGTAGTAAAACGGTTGCCATGTTATAGAACCTTTGGCTAACGCAATACTTTACTCCGTTTAATGTTTGTATGCTCCTCGCAAAAACATACCTCATACCCACATTACTGTACGGATTTGAACTATTTTGTAGTTGCGACTCAGTAATAAGAAAAAACTCAAACTCAAAGTTATTAAGCAATGCTTAAAAGTCTGCAATAATTACATTTTTTAACGAACAATAAGGTACGAATGTAATTAATTAATCATATTTTTTAATATAATATATGTAGAATTAGTTTTAAGGTTATTATTTTTTAAACTCTGTTATGCCAATATTCTTAGCAGTACTGATCAACAATATCTTGTTGTACTGTATTTACGCTTGAATAAATACATAAATAAACCCCTGGATCTGACAAAATATCAAATCTGAATATTAAAAAAATACTACTCAAATGATATAACGTAATCTTTTCTATAGGAATCATACTACAATATTCTCATACCAAATACCCAATAAAATATAACAATGTTTGACGGATGCCAGCCTATATCTTGGATACCTTGCCTCGCCAAACTTCTTGAAAAACTCATTGCTAACAGAAAACATGTTTTCTCCTGAAAAATAAACTTTTAACACTTATCAGGTTGCCTTCAAACTTAATCAAGGTATTACTCGTAAAAATCATCTATCCATTATTCCAAAAATTGCTTGTGTGTATTACTGTATAACCTGAATAGCTCCTAGATGTCTGAGGATAACTCCAATAAGAAATTTAATGGCCGAATCTGGACTACCATCTAATAAATGAAGAATACAAGTTTATTGTTTTTTTATTGCCAAGTGCGCAAGAAACGAACAGCTTGGCTTTAATTTATTAATTGATCCTTATCCTTAAAATTGTTCTGAATTTATACATAAATAATGCTGATCCAGCATTATGTTTACAGGGAAGGTATGGTAAGAATTTCAATCAATTTCCAACGATATAAAAATACAAATATGTCCAACACTAACAGTGACGATAGCATTGCCTATCAAACTACAAACGCAAGCAAATTGATCGTTGCTTGAACTTACCAAACATAAGCGCCAGCAACACTGTATGCATGTGTGTTATTAATAGTTTGTATTCTTATGACAAAAGAATTGCTTACAGAATACGTTGGCAATGCAGATATCATGAACATACTACAACCTATTACCAGAAGTCTAATATATAAACTAATAATTGAAATTATGTATCCTGCTGCACAACACCTACCAAAGCGAATAACTCACATTTCCACACAACTAACTCTTCGTTTCACATCTAATTCGTACTTAACCCGTAAATATGCTTCAGAAATTATCATTGACCTTAAACCAAAAAATATGCTTTCCCTCGGAACCACCTTGGAAATTAAATAGCTCTTGCTTCATACGTGGCCTTATGTATCTCTCAAAGGAATACACTGCAATAGCAACTACATATCTATTTTTAGAGAAATATCGCATGATTCTGTAAACAATATTTAGAAAATTTTATACATGGATAGTTCCAAAATGCATCACTTTACAGCATTCGTAGTTTTATTTATGCATTTTATATCAATGTATTATACTTTATTGTCAATGATGAGGTCAAAGTAGGCCCCATAGTAGCATTAGAGCACAGAGCGAAAATATTTAATACTCAGATTCTAAATCCACCATGTTTGAAATATTGTGAATATTAAGCCACATTAGTATTTTAGGTAACACCGTTGTTAATGAAGCTGCTAAAAATGCAACAACGTATTGATGGCTGGAGTAACTGTCAACACCTCTACAAATTGTTTAACCCCTTAAAAATTGCACCAACTTTTCCTCCAGAAGCCTTAATCAGCAAAAATATGTAAGCCTCAGGCTAGGGCATTCTAATATTACAATCCGACATCACTTAACCATCTTTCCATCGTTGTAAAACAGGCTCGAATCACTATTTTCGGTAAAATCTGTTTACCCACTTTATAAAATCCAGGCATAAGAAATATTAAGGCTGTATTTAAAATTTTCTACACTTATCATCTAAAATCTCATACTGTAAACATATTTTAGGTCAGAAGCATTAGACGTTAGTACCTAAATTGCATGTTAACTGTATTTTCATAATTTATTATGTTCATAAACAAATTATTATGTTCATAATAACAATAAGTCACAACCTAATTATTCTTTTGGCCATTGCATGTTCATAATCTATATAAATGAGCTTAAATTATTTAAAATATTTTATAAAGAAGAATGTCTGAAAAATCTGTTAACTTCTGAATGTTCTGAATGTTCTCAATTCTAACAAAAGTGCGGCGATCGTTATTTATATGATTTCTTACTGCCTATTTTGCTACCGTAATTATATAAATTCATTGCGTATGAAGCCCTCAAATGATAGATGAATTACATCTAAACTGATTTAGTTATTGTTTTTTACAACAAAATTGTATATTTCGTTTGAAATGTTTATATGATTATTTGTTTTCAACTTCATTTGAGCTAATTTAGCTTTAAGTGATATGAACAATGTAGCGGCAACGTAAGATGAGTGTATTTAATTATCGTGTGTACTACAATCCACAACTTTTAATGTTAAGATGATGCCGAACTGGAATCAGGATGGAAACTTACTATAGCATTTTCAGCAGTGTATAGGATATGTCATATAATATATAATTGAGGAACAACTACATATTTTAACGCCTTTGATTTGATTTTGAACGACCGATTGCTTATGAAATTCATATTTTGGGTGGTAGGTTCAAGAAGAGGAGCCCAATGAAACCATCCATGTCATACAAGTGACGTTCTCTTCCATGGGGGATATTTCCACTTTATGAAGAGTTTTGTCGGTTCATATTCGCAAGTTTGTGTGACTGTACACCCGACGGTCGCTTCTTATTGGTCAAAAGTTTCGAGATGCACTCATCAATCATTTTGCTGGCCTCGTCAGCTGAATGATAGACATTTTTTCGCCTGTAGATTAGGAATGTTCACCTAACAGGGTGAAATAAGGATTCCAGATTATCTTCCTCTTTGATTTGTGCATTTGCGACTGAGAGATGATAACCTCACATGACTCGTGAGCAGATAAACATTAACCGCCAGTACTGAGTTTATGTTGTAATTTAACTAATGTTTTATTTAAATAAACAAACAATTACTATAAAAAGGAAACAATTATTTTTATTTAAATTTTCAATCATCGAATCTACAATACATCTGTGGTCCCAAGCAATAACAGCCTAAAACGAAATATATGTTTCTAAAAAAAAATTATGAAAGTGCATTAGAAAAAAATTTATTACAAAATTAAGATTAAGAACGATAATGAAAGTCTCAGCCGTTATATTTAGGTGCTGGTTAAACATGTAATGTTCCTTCATTACGACTTAGGTCAACATATATGTATCTAAATAAGAAGAAAAATAAATATCGAAAAAAATGCTAATATTTATATATTTTAACAAAAAAATAAAAAACTTGAAATTTATAAAACCACCGTATTTTCATAAACACAAAATATACACTCATGGAGTTTTTAATACTTTTTCTTTATTTTAGTACGGAACAAAACCTCCTTACTTAAAGCCTACAGTACCTACTTTGAAGTTATTACACCAGATCATTCTGGGGAACTGTTATATGTGGACGTTGCAGTAATTTTTTATGTTGTTATATTAATTCTAGCTATTTTTATTGCAATTATTTTGGTAGCTATGCTTATTTCTTGCTTCGTTTATCGTCTTAATGCCAAAAATACTGGAGGTGCTGAAGAAGATATCAGTTTGCGTGATTCTTTGAGGTAATTTTAATACTTAAGTATGAATATTTAGTTTCTTAAAAAATATTAAATATTAAAGCCGCGTGCTTTTTGGAGGCCGTGCAAATAACCACAGGCATTTTATTGGTACAACAAATGGGAAAGTAACGGACATAGGACCTATTCACAAATCGGATTTGTATACGGCCTACAAGAATCGTCATAAAGATACGGATTATGGATTCCTACGTGAATATGAATTGTTACCTAATCGTTTTAGCGACAGAACAACGAAAAATTCAGATCTTAAGGAAAATGCTACCAAAAATCGCTACCCAGACATTAAAGCTTATGATCAAACTCGAGTTAAACTATCTCAGATAAATGGCATTCAAGGATCTGATTATATTAATGCTAACTTTGTTATTGGATACAAAGAAAGAAAAAAGTTTATTTGCGCCCAAGGTCCAATGGAATCAACCATAAATGATTTCTGGAGGTTGATATGGGAACAGCATCTAGAGATCATAGTAATGTTAACTAATTTGGAAGAATATAATAAAACAAAATGTGCTAAATATTGGCCCGAAAAAATTATGGATATAAAGCAGTATGGAGATATTACAGTAAAATTCATTTGCGAAAAAAAACACGGAGATTATTTAATTAGATCGTTAGATATATTTAAAAGAAATGCCTTGAATGAAGACGAAGAAGAAAGTCGTCAGATTACACAATATCATTACTTAGTTTGGAAAGATTTTATGGCTCCAGAACATCCACAGGCACTGATAAAGTTTATTCGACACATTAATGCGGTATATTCTGTTCAGCGTGGTCCAATATTAGTACACTGTAGCGCAGGCGTTGGTCGAACTGGAACTTTAGTAGCACTGGATTCTTTATTGCAACAATTAGAGGAAGAAGATCAAGTTTCAATTTTCAACACCGTATGTGACCTACGCCATCAGCGCAATTTTCTTGTGCAGTCATTGGTAACTATATTTTATAATATCAATAAACGATTAGCTACGATTTGTATTAGTTAGATTTGTGTTAAACATATTTTTATAATTGCTAAATATCTTTTTTGAGAGTACAGTACGTTGTATTGTAATATTCAAAATGCTTAACGTAATTGACGTTAGTATAGTGGTGATTTAATTGCATCATTTGAGTCAAACTAAAAAATCGTATTAACATTTAAATCAATAATATAAATTTTGGGCGTAGTAGCTTCAGTGGTACTATGAAAGTAGATTATAGGTATATGTATATCTATTTCCTTGAATGTTTTCATTTAAACTAAAAATCATGAAATGAAATGATGTTCATAAAACACTAATTTAATATATATTTTGAGCTTCATAGAGTAGTATATATGTTTGCCATCATAAAAATGTTTATTTAAACATATTATTTACATGCATACATGTTTAGTAAATATAAATGTGTAAACGATAAATATTAAGTACAGGACTACTTTTCACCTTGCCCAGTGTTCAATTTGAGGTCAGCGCAGAATGTCGCCATCTTAATTAGAAATGCATACTATATATTTACTAAGATCAGCTTTCCAAGGAATGAAATTATTGACAAGCCGTTCTAAATATTAAAAATAAAATTGATCTTAGTAAATAAATGGATATTATTTTGTTTTTAATTTGACCAAACTGCCTGTATATCACGTCCATTCGTAAATGCGTTATTTACTAAATCAAAAGTTTTGCAGGGTTTTATGAATCATAATGTAATAATGGATTTAGAAAGCACTATTTTTTAAATTTTTAATATTATCATTATCAAATATCTTTTAATGATAATAACATAATTTTAAATTACATTTTGATCTTAGAAACAGTATATTTTCTTATATCGAGCCTTACTTGATACCGCACATTTGGGTAACACGGAAATTAATGCTAATGGACTTTCCAGTACGATAGAACTTTTGAAGTTTAAACCCGAAGATAGTGGAGAGAAGTGCAAATTGGAAATAGAATTCGAAGTAAGTACAGAATAAAATTCAATTATTTGTTTAGTTTTTATTTTTTGAAAAAATAAATTCAGACTGTCTTTAGTAAAAGACTTTCCTTAGTTTAACTTACCATGCTAGTGCATTTGGTTAGAAACGATTTTTTCTAAATTCGTTCCACCTTATACTGTAATTTCTATTTGAACCAATGTTATGTTTAAATCAGTAGTATTCGTTTCATAAAACAATTTTTTGTAAGTAAATTCCACATACAAAACAAAGATCAACCAATACAAATTTAAAAAAGAACAAATCAAGCTTAGTAAACTTTGATACATTTGAGCAGATAAGTTAAAGAGACCGTTTACCGATGGAAAATTTATAAAACAAACAATTTACTTTTTATTTCATTTACCTTGTTCTATTATGTCTGACTAAGACAAACAATTTAGTTTTTATTTCAATTTACCTTGTTCTATAGTGCCTTAGTCAGACGTGATCTGGAAACTGGAGCTTACGTCGAGCTTAGAGAATAATTTTAATTTTTCCGCACATACAACTGTATTTCATTTTTGAAGACCACGGATTTAAATATTTGTATACATTTGAAATTTTGACGTATCACAAGCCAGCAGTACTCATTCCCAGAAATGTGTTGCGCCTTGATGTTTTTCCATAATATAATAGTTTTAATATTAATTTACATAAAAAAAATTTACATGCTAAAGATAGTATTTAGTTTCCACAAAATTAATTTGAGTTGTTTTTAATTTAATTTGAATCAGTTTTGCCTTTTTGTGAAATTTGCAAGTTAATCGGCGATTAACGTGTTACCCCAGTACTTTACACTTGTATATTATGTTATTAGTCGAATTTTCTACACTAGGTAAGGTTTATCTCATTTTTTGTTTATTGAAGCCAGAGACTATATCATAAAAGAATATTTCTTGTATATTAGGTAATATTACATATTGGTGTTTTCCGATAGTGTTATGCTGTTATAACAGTAGTAATTTCAACGAAAGTAAATGAATATATATACATTTGTGAGAATACTCTTCGTGTTTAACAAACAGCGGTGAAATATTTTAAAGATGTGTTTTTATATATGTGCCTTATCGATTAGTTTAATTCCGTAATCATAAAAAATAATATTTCTGCAGTTTCATTACAATGTTAGGTGATGCAATTTTAAAACTTTTTAGAACATACACTTTTTCATTAAGTATATTTGTATACAATAATTAAAGTAACATCTAAAGTGCTAAAAATTATGTGCTTAAAAATTTTTTTTAACATTTCTAATAAGACTGTTTTTTAAGTCGCCGTAGTCTAGTGGGTAGTGTGTTGGCTTATTAGACAAAAGGCCAGGGTTCGAATCCTCGGCCAGAAATAAAAAACGAAATATGAAAAAAATATTGCTTCGGCGACTTTCTCTCAGCAGATTTCTGGCAAAAATTCTGAGAGTAAATAAAATTGCCATTTGTTAATTCATTTGAAGGTATTCTATTTTTTATACATCTACATACATACCATTGTGATAAAAGTACATACATACAATTGTGCGTAGAAGGTAAAGTGACTTTTTAAATTTCTAAGTAACTACAGTGCTTACTTACTTAATTAGTCATTATAAGCCTTTAGTCAGGATTACAACCTAGTTTCTCACACCATGTTCATTTTATCGCCGTAGTCTAGTAGGTAGTGTGTTGGCTTATTAGACGAAAGACCAGGGTTCGAATCCTCGGTTAGACATCAAAAACGAAATATGAGATTTCTGCAGATTTCTGGGTAAAACTCTGAGAGTAAATAAAATTGCCATGACAAGTTTCTCAAAAATCTGTCGTTCGAAGTCGACTTTAAACTGTAGGTCCCGCCACTCATGTATAAAATTTACACAAACAACATAAGTAGTGTGAGAAGCTAGACCGTAATCCTGACTGAAGGGTTGTAATGGCCAAATTATAATTATAATTATATAATAAGACTCTTTGTTAATAAGCGTAGTCTCCGTAGTCTAGTAGGTAGTGTGTTATGAGATCAGAGCACTAGGAGTAAATAATTTTCAGGAAAATACTAATCAACTTACCAATAGTTAAGTCGACATTAAACTGTAGGCAATAACTTTTTTTGTTAGGACCTTGTAAATAGAACGTTAATATCTTTTGAATTAAATAGTTGTATTTCCTGTCTATATTACTAAAATTAAATTTTAATATTGGCTTTTCTTTCAATTGAGTTGCTAAATATAAGAAGAGTTGTTAAGACATACTTGATAATTTTCATCCAATCCATATTTTGAATATCAAAAAGTTTTTAAAATTTATGTCTCTTTTGCAGGACAATTGCATGTCTTGATATTTCCATAAACAGCTTTGCAACAGTGCTCAGAGGTGTTTTCAAATAATTTATTGTTAATAAATCCGAAAAAGCAGTCGGTAATTAATAAGTTAAGTTTTTGATTATAGTCTGTCTATATATTACGTTAGCAAGAGCTTTAGCTTTTATCCTACATGCCATATTTCAAGCAATATTTTGCAATCGTATAACCATATAACTGAGAGAAATTCAAGCATCCATAAAGATCATATGCATAAATAAAATCAAAACAGAGATTCCGAAATACTAAAAAGGTCTAAAAAGAGTGCCATTGCAACTTACATTTGCACACAATTTTTTTTTTAATTTTTTAGATGAAGACGAATACCGAATTTATTTTATCAGACAATAATTGATTTTTATATATTAAAATTTGATTTTGTTCAAAGTTTTTGATGGTTTTTAGAGAAATTCAAACTCCCTTGAAGTTTCTTAAGGGCTGACTCTGACTGAAGAATGTACGTTAATACTAGCCGACAACCCAGTTTTTTTTTTATTTATTTTGACTCTTCCCATATTCCATGTTTTACTTACTTTTTTTCTAAGACGAACACAATGGCCGCCATGAACTATGGGCGTTGTATATTTGCTATCATGGATACAAACTTCCTCAAACCTCCATCTCAATTTAGATTTTTCAAATTACAAAATTTAATAAGTAATTAGTGAAAAAAGTAATTAATTACATTTAAGTTATAGAAATTTTTAGTTTATTTGCTTCAGTTTAGTAAACGCAAATTCAATTGTTCATTTTGTAATTGTAAATTGAAGTCTCAGTAGTCAGAATAAGTAGTGTATAGGCTTATTAGACGTGAGGCCGAGGTTCCAATTCCAGCCTAGACATCTCGAATGTAGCGGAATATGATAATATAGCTCTTTTGGCGACTTTCTCCCCGTAGATTTCTGGCAAAAGGTCTGAGGGCCGTTATTACAACTTGCAGTTAAGGTCGGGCTTAGTAAAAGATAAGTTTAGCTAAAGTGAACTTTAAAGTCCCCATTAACTTTTTTCATTATTACAACATACTGATAATAATAATATGACAGTGCCGGATCGATATCGAAAGCTTTCGCCAAATTAAAGAAGTGCTTCATTTTTATTATGTTTGGAGTTGCCATATTGATTAAATAAAATTGTCATGCAAACTCTATAAAATCTGTCGTTCGAAGTCGACTTTAAACAGTAGGTGCTGCCACTCATGTATAAAATTAACACACACACAAATTAAGTGATGTGAGAAGCTAGGTCGTAACTCTGATTGAAGCGTTGGAATGACCAATTATGTATGTTATGTCTATGAGTGCGTTTTATTCATTTAAATAAATTTATTTTATTAATTAATTTTTTATTTAATGAAAAACAAATTAAAAAATAAATTGTTAACAAAATTTTGAATAATTTTGCAGAAACTACAAACAATTAATGATGAAAGTAACAAATCCTCATCTGTTGGCAGCAGCGAACATAATATGATCAAAAACAGAAGTGATTTGATTTTGCCATATGATAGAAATCGGGTGCGTACATATATAAAAAAGAACTATAAAATAAAATTATATAAATTTGTTTGAATATAACTTAGGTAATCTTGTCACCAATTCCACATAAGGAAAATTCAACATATATAAACGCATCTTTTATTGAAGGATATGATAACTCAGAAAACTTTATTATAACACAAGATCCAATGGAGAATACCATTGAAGATTTTTGGAGAATGGTGTCAGAGCAAAGTGTAACCACCATAGTAATGTTATCAGAGGTAAGTTAGTTATTTTTCTATTATTGGCAAACATCAAGTTTGTTCTACTTAACCCAAATTAATGATTTTCCACAAACTTATAAGACTTTAGCTTAACTTACTTAAATCGCCTTCTTATGCATTTAACAATTTTACTATTGTTTGAATTAAATGTACTAAAGTATGTAAAAATTACATTTCCATAGAGTTTGCAATCAGAAGTTGTTTTCTTATGAAAGGCGCATTTCGAAAATTTTTAAGATTTTTCTATTACCATTCTCATATTATCTTTGCTAAAAGAAAATATGGTATCAATTTTAGTAGTTACAAACCCTAGTTTTTACTATAATCATCACATATTTATAGCTATACCTCAAGAAGGTCTCCAATATAATCCCATTCAAAATTAATTTTTCAATAAGAATGCAAGTAAGGCAAAGTCCCTTAATTTGAATTTTTTTATTTAATATTTTATTAATTATGTACAGATCTTTCGGTTAGATGTATAAGTTTAAGTAATTATAAATATCATCAATCATAAAGTTAGTGTTACACAAGCGTCTTGTGTTCGTCTTCATTTTGATAACGTTTAAATGAGTATTTAAAAAATATTAAAGTTTTAAGAATAACTTCTAGATTTTTTAAAATATTACTGAATGTCCCTAACAATACCTTGTTACTTTACTTTTTTTGTCAGAGAGCTGTTAGCTCAGGAAATCCCATGTACATCAGGTAAGAGGCATTTACTTCAATTTCGCTAGTCTCAGTGGCTACAAAATTTTCTATGTAAACTCTAATGAGAGCTTTAAAGTCTTAAACTTATCTGCATTAATAAAAAATACTCATCTTCATTATCTATTGTTTAATTTTTGAAGTACTAAGTAAATGCTGTAAAGTTAGTACAGAGATACAAGAATTTCTTCCTGTAATGTCAAAGCAATATAGTTCATTAAAACGTCAGTGGTGTAATATTTTTCACTTGAGGCAGCAATTTTAATAAAGATCTAACTTACTTCATTAAAAATTGTGTGAATATGAGAGTTAAAATATCTAAGAAAATTGTTTAAGGATTATTTAAGGTCTGTTAAAAATAGGAGCTGCCCCTGATAATATTCACCTGCATTGATTTCTAACATTGACTTTGAATATGACGAATCAGCACCAAAAATAGTTCTAATATTAAATTTAAAAATCACTTTTCAATTCGCATGATATTGATCAGTGTCAAAAACATTTAAAATTAAAAATAATTGAAAAATTAACCAACGGGAGGAGTTTGTTATTTAGAAGGACAATATGCATAATTACTTCATTATTGTTAACCATTGCCAGTCGATTAACTTGTTAAAAATAACTTTTATTTAATATTCAGAGTTGTATAAACTATATTCTTAAAATCACGTGAAGTGATATATCTGTCTACAATACAAGTTACTGACATATTATAAATCAAGAACAAAAGATCAGAAATTTGGAGATATAACAGTTTCAAAGTGATTTACAAATACAAGGTCAATCAAGCTGCTGGTCGTTGAATGGAAGTATGTAGGTGTTGACACATTTACAGGATTGATATTAAGTGAAAGCATTGGACCATTTAGCGGATAATAGAGAAGAAATCTATTATTGAAGTCACGAAAACTATGTTGTCATATTGAATGGTAATATCCTCAAGAATGGGTAATTTAAATATCTAGAAATAAATATTCAATTTCATTTCCAATAGGGCTAATAATTTTTCTTTGCAAAGTATAGCGTTACGAATATAAATCGAAACTCCATCACCACTAGCCCTGGTCGTTTAGCATGAACTCTTTTTGCCAGAAATTTGCTGAGAGGAAGTCGCCGAAAAAATATTTTTTCATATTTTATTTAGTTGGAGTTGCCTGACCTGGGGTCTCTATAGTCTCCGGAATTAGAACGACTTGAATTCATGCAATCGTATGAAAGTTTTGGCAATGCTTCCAAATATTAGATCTAAATCAGAAGTTGTATTAATTAAGCGTTCAAATATAATGGAGTTATACATACATGTTAAAAAGAATAATAGAAGTACGTATCAACTAAATTGATGTTGAAGATAGTAAGGTTTATAAAAATGAGAAAACATCTTGGATGGTTAAACAACGTTTCCAGGAAATAACTTGTTAAAGCTATCCTCTATCCCATCGATTTGTATCAGGTCATCAGTCATATCTTTTTTATTTATATACAACTCCGCATAGTGTTTCCTTATATTATCACGTGAGACAGGAAATCAGAAATTGGAATGAAAACGAAGTGAAGAATCAGATAATGATTCAACTTCCGTCTAATGTAAGTAATCTTGAATTTAATTTTGTTAAATTAATATCTATAATTAAAGATTTTAGAAAAATACCTACCCTCCACAAGTATCATTGACAACGGAAAATCTCTGTCTTAACTTATTTAATTGGATATTATAACTTTTTAATTGGAATTACGACCTAGCTTAACACCTCTGTCTTAAGAAAAATATCAAGATCCCAATTGATATCATCTTGGTTGAGACCGGAATACTTCTTGGTCAAAATTTTTTAAAAATTGCAAATAAACTCTTCAAAATTTGGAAAATAGGAGGCATTTTTAAGGATAACAGGAAACTAGTTACTTATATTCATATAAATGGAGGGATATTCAACTCAAACAATACAATGACTGACGTATTCTATAGATATCGTCATATCACTTTACTGTCGTTATAGTCGTCAGCTCTTCAAAAGTTAAGTAAGGCGCTGAAAATTCACATATGTGGTGGAATTTGATATTATTTACGGTGCAATGAATTAAATTTGATATTCAAATTTATTTCATACCTGTTAGTCTCCTACAACGTCAGTATCAGAATAATTTTACACATAGTCTTCCTTTTAATGCAACTAGGAAGGCCTTACCCGTCGAAAAGGATGTCATTTCAATGTGCACAGCTTTCGTAGAGAAACAGAAAAAGTAACCAAGAATTTTATATGTAGTAGAATCAGACCACAAAAATATACTCCAGGCACCGTAAACGTGTACGGTGTTTCTATAGATTTATTTATTTTTAGATTTCACTCAAGGATTTTAGTTCCAAAAAATATCTTTATTTACGCATATATAATAATTACAATTAAACAAAAGAAAAAGGAATTGTAATCGACTACTACGATTAAATTCAAAAAGAGATTAATGCATGGTTGTCATACAACACAGCTTTGCATAAAAACTAGTTAGTATTTTCTAACTTGACAATTCGGCCAATCCTGGATCTAATTCGTCCTCGACTTCCTCGTCGACCACATTAATTTCTCGAGATGCATTCCCATACCTTTTCATATTGTGGAAACTAAAATCTGAATAGAATTTTAAAGATGTTATCTGCAAACCAGAAATGTTCTCGATTAACTATCTCACGAACTACGATATGAGGAAACCGATATTTTGATTCCAGGTTTCGTGAGTAACCAATTGCTTTTTTTCGTGTTCGAGAAGAATTAAATCACTTACATTCTAGATAGTGGGGCGACTATGCTTGTCATCAAATCGCTTTTTCTACCGTTCTCATTCACTGTGTTTACTCTAGAGAGCTAATGTTCGTTTTTCGACAATCGATATAGTACAACCGGAGCTCACT
This sequence comes from Sarcophaga bullata, assembly GCA_005959815.1. Classification (NCBI taxonomy): domain Eukaryota; kingdom Metazoa; phylum Arthropoda; class Insecta; order Diptera; family Sarcophagidae; genus Sarcophaga; species Sarcophaga bullata. The sequence continues at coordinate 27,406 of QOCX01001119.1, read as the reverse complement.
TCATCCTTAACAGCAGCCAGTAATCGATTCTGCACCAAATCGATGCGTTTTTAGTCGAATATTTGTTTACTGAGACTATTAAGTTCTGTCCAGAATTCGTTCACTGTAGGACATGTAGCAATTTGTCCCGATTTTTCTTGTCTTCAGTCTTAAAACGAACGAATGGTGAAATAGTTTGGTTGACAAAATCTTCAAAATTGTTCGCAGTAAATGGTGTACCACGGTCGGAAGCAATACATTGTGGTAAACCAAAGAAGCTGTTCAGCTCATTTAACACACTAATAACCGGAGCTGATTTTGGGTTTCGTACTACCTTCGCCACTACCTTGACCATTTTTGCTCTTCACATACGTTCATCATGACAATATTTGGCCTTGGACACAACAAGCTTTTGTCATCTTTTATTTTACGATAAAGTCGGTTGTTCGCCAAAATAAAGCGATTTAAAGGTGTTATGTTGTTCAGATATAATACCACCATGGCATTCACCAATGGTATTAAGTTCCTCATCTCTAAGTTGGTAGGAAAAACCCAGTCCTCACTATTTGCGTCTATCCTCATTATTAATACAGCCGATTCCGGTTCGGAAGCTGGTAAATCTGGTGACTTACTTTAAACGTCGACGTGGGCCATGGGAGACACTACGATGTACAAATTCACAATCGAATTCCAATAATTTCATTAACCATCGGGCAATTCTTGGAAATATCTCCCTGTAAGTTTTAGCCCTAGTAATCGTAGCGCAATCTATTGCAATACGGAATAGCTTACCTAGAAGATAACTTCGAAAACGCTTCAACGTCACCACTATTGCTAAAACCACAAGTACATAAATTGACATTTCGGCAGGACAATGTCGAAGAAAATAAAATAATGCAGACCAATCCAAAGCTGTTCGCCTTTACAGGTACCTCACATTGATCCGATACGTCATACATAACAAGTACAGTTTTATTGCAAAGAACTTTCTTTGGCCTTCTGAATGATTTATTTAGGCGTACATTCTATTAAAATGAACTACTACTACTATCGTAATAACATCGTAAATGATCATGAGACCATTTAAAGAAGAATAAATCTTAGCGCATGCTTGAAAAAATCCCGTTAGACCCAAAAATCTGCGGCACCTATAATGTTCGTTATTGTCTTAAAGACGTGATACCGGTCTTAATCACGATATGACCCAAAAATCAAATCTCTGCGAGGAAATTACACTTATAAAAGAGCACGCCCAATATCCTCCAAAAAATTAAAAATCGATCTAACTTTCAAACTGTTCTACTGAGAATTATGTCGTTATCAGGATATGATAATACCTCATCAGGTTCCTTGAATTCTACAATATAGTTCATTAAAGCCTATAAAACTGCCAGGGCATTTGTAATCCTTAAAATCATCCGGTCGTAATGACCCTCGGATGTGACGAAAGCCAATTTTCGTTTCGCAAATGGAATTCTATGTGGCTTGGAATATATAGACTCGGGCGTTGTTCCTTAAATTTCCGTTTTCACAATATTATATCTTTCCAACTTATTTATATTTTCAACAAAACAAGCTTTCCAACCACTAAAAACTATTTGGAGTTGCTTACCTTTCTCGGGTGTCAAACATTCTTTCGAATATATTGCATTTATTTCTATATTCAACAGTCCTTGGCCTCTTGACACAATAAATAACGACCAATGAGTATGTGTGTTAATATGAGTATTAATTGTTAACAATAAAATAACAAATCCTTCCAGGCGCCTCGATGGCAGAGGTTCCTCGATCTAGTCCTTCCAACGTAAACAAGGTCCGCAGGTTTCTGCATCAAATACCCGTCTCGCCGGAGCTTAATCCTCCATTCGAACGATGTTAATACGATGCACAACGTCCATGTGGTTGAGGAGCTCATACAGCTCACTGATGGATCGAATGCTGAAATTACCGCCAACTCGTCGACTTTTCTATCTCTTTTACTCTCAAGGCTGCTGCATCAGTGCTTAATAATGTCCATACTTCTGCACCTGGACGCTGAACTTACCGACAGTTGGGCCAATGATAGTTATCCGCCCGATCTTCGCATTAAAATCTCAGAGGAAGATTTTAGCCTCATGAGCACAAATAATTCGCATGGTAGTTGTAGTGCAATACATCGCAAGATGGAAGCCTTTTGCATTTTTGTCCTATTCACCGCATTCCCTGTATGCCAGTGATGTCAGTCCTGTATTTCATTACGGCATTCACCTGCTGGACGGCAACGCCTACCCTGTGAAGGGCGTGGACGTGCCATGCGCCTACACGTAAATCATAGTCTTGTAAGCGTTTGCCGTGGTCGTCAAATTTTGAGGGGATCTTTATAGAAGCTTGTGTGTTGGTTTTTAGATAATATTTTTAAGTGTTAGTATGCCATCAAGGAGGGACTACGTGAAGGCTGCGTGTCAACTTGAATACAGCAAGATAAGAATCGTCCTGGAGGTCGCCTTGTTGACCACAGTCAGAAACTTTAGCTTGTTTGTATGCATCCCATCCCACGCTCGTTATAGTTATAATAACAATTTTTCTAGTTGAGGAGCTGGCAAATCGTGTTCATTAGTTCCTCTGACAATGTGACGAGCGATAACATTTTTTAAAAGCATACATTCTATAATAATACTCCTGGAGAAACTCGCTCCATAGCAGACATCTTGAGAAGAACGTCATTTTCATGTCAGTAGGAGTAAAATCTAAAAGAAATGTATTAGTAAACTATGGCCAAAACAAAAATACCTCTTGCAGCGAATCAGCTCAGCATCGCATACATACATAATTGGTCATTACAACCCCACAGTCAGAATTAGGGACCTAGTTTCCCATCTCACCCAGAATCTCGCATTTGTATGGCAAATTTTACTGACTGATCATTCCATCCATATGCTGCTTTTAATACCTCCACGGTTTTCGGGAATTGTGATGAATTAATAAATTAATCTGCTGAAGGATTAAACTCAGAAATTAGGGAAAATATCTCCTTTACTCGGTCATAGGCGCTGTCTGCAGGATGGATTGGTTGAAAGACATTTTGACAAGACTAAAAATGGAGGTAACATAGTGTACACGCTACTAGACAGTATTGGAGGTTATTGACCGTAGATCATTGGTGGCATTGTATATCGAGCATAAATATTTTGTGGCACTGTTTGCTGAGCATAAGGAATCGGTGGAATTATATCTTGATTATTTATGTTCAACAAAATTAGTTATAAACGAAACATTCTGAAAGTTGATAGTACATGTTGAATATGTGTTGTAGCTGGAATATTATTAACGTAGGTTGACCATGGTATCCGTTGAGCATTGTAATGGAGCGTAACATTATCCGTTCTTACCACCGATAGATGATCCCCAGCTATAAACAGGAGGATGTTCAGGAACAGGAACGTTCTGCCGTATCGATTGACGTAAATGATACTGATGGACGTTGTTGGTTGTGAGCGAATTGACGGTATACCGTGGAATATGACACTGACTAAATTCATTTTCCGATGTCATGAAAACTCACATAGAAAATAATGCTGCGGATACACTATAGGTAATATAACTACATTTTCTGGTTACCATACCCCAGCAGGTAAACCCCAAAAATGCTGCCCAAACCACGAGTAATACCCTAAAAGAAAGTACTCATACTGCTCATTCGAATTCCCAAAATTCAATTGATACTCTAATCCAAAGAATGAGGAAGCTGCTGCAAAACCAAAATAATAAATATATGATCTACTTTTGGAACGCGGATGGCTTAAGCCATCATAAAAATTAAGTACAAAACTTCTTGTATACTTCCAAATTGATGACATACTAATATCGGAAACACACTTCACGGACTAAAACTGCTTTAAAGTTAATAACTACTACACATATGACGCAAGACACCGAAGATGTAGGGCACGCGAAGGGTCAGTTGTTCTTGTCCACAAGGATATTAGGCACTTTCCATTGCCAGAATTCGCCCAGGATAACATTGAAGCAATATGAATTAATTTGTTCAGCATTGGTTTTATAATATCAGAACTTTATTTTTCTTCAAGACACAACATCTGCAAATATCAATACCTCGATTACTTCAACACACTGGGTCCGAAATTTATTGTAGCAGGTGATTATAATACAAAGCATATATTCTGGAGATCACATCTCATTACTCCGAGAGGAAGTAGTAACAAATAAAATCCTCGTATGCACCCTTCGTTGGATTTGTCTTCTGATCACTCACCAAATATCCTAACATTTGTGCCCGATACAAATCTATTGGGGTAAAATTATCTTCAGACGAGGACAAATTGGCAAAAATACAAAATGTTTGTAAGCTCGCACCTGCTATCAAATATCTCATTGAAGTGCTAACAGGAAATCGAAGCCGGCGTCCGTCAGTTTATTAACGTCTTAACTAAAGCTGTTAGGGTATCTACATCCTCTATCCCTTTGGGAAGAAAACGTAAATTTCCCTGCGCTGAGAACATAGAAGCGCTGTTACGCCAGGAAAAGGAATTTAAAACGCCAATGGCAAGAATTTCGTTCTCCAGGTCTAAAGTCTCAACTTAACCAGTGTAAAAGACTTCTGCGTGACGGTTTGCAGAAAGATGAAGAGTCGAACCTGTAAAAATATTTGCAAAATGTGGACGCAATGAAAGACTCGGACTATAGTTTATGAAAGGCAGTAAGGATAATACGGCGACCTACTTTGCATGAATCCCCTTTACGACTACAGCACGGTGATTGGGCGAAAAGCACAGAAGAGAAAGTGGAGGCTTTTGCCACCTACTTAGAAAATGTTTTTACATCAAACAATTCTGTAATATTGCCCCAGTCACAATCGGCGCACAGTGGGGTTTTTGATACGAAAATTGGGAATTAATTGCAAAATTAAATTTAGGAGAACTGAATAAATTTTTGTAGTCGATAAAAGTACACAACATTCCACAGCACTAGTTCAAAAATTTTGTTTTTGATAACTACCGTTATGTCGCTATACAATTTTAAAGTTTGATTTATTTGAATTTATAAATTTTAAATTTCAACTTTTGGTGTCTTAAAAATTACTTTCGTGTGTTTTCTAAGATGATAATTAAAAATATTTTAATGGAATCTTCAACCTCAGGTTAGTTAGACTTTTTTTTTATGTGTAATTTGTGTTATTATTTTTAATTACTTTTCACACGTAAGCCTATAAATTAGTAGATTTCGGGAAATATGTCGATAAATAGTTGTGAATAAAGCCAAATTAAGAAAGATACAAACGCTTAAATACAAACGCTTTTGAAAATATTTATGAAAAATTTGCACTTTTGTGACATTTTAAAAAATCGACTTTTTTAACAAGCAATATAAACATTAGTGTTATTACTGCTTTTGTAAAGAACCTTAAAGAGTCTAGCATTTCTTATGGAGAAAAACGCTTGAAAGTCATGGTCCTATCCATGATTGAAGGACAAATATGTAATGCACTCACAGAAACAACTAGTACACAAAAATGCTTTTTATGTGGTGCTACTCCCAAAGAGTTTAATAATATTGTCAAATTCGAATGAAATTGAATTGGAATTGATGACAACTGCATTCAATTATGTTTACCGTTTATAGTGGTTTTCAAATAAACACTAATGCCTTTCGAGATTTCGCTCTTAATACTGCAAGGTATTTTGTACAACTGTATCCCTGGTATTATAAATACACATAAATTTTTAATCCATGGACCAGAAATCATAAACCATGCTTTACTACCGATTGGACAGTTGACGGAAGAAACACAAGAAGCTCGAAACAAAGATTTCAAAAATTATAAAAAAATTTAAGAAATCAAAAGAATATCGGTAATATCAAATATAAGTAATATCAAATATAAGAAAATTGAAAGAGAAAAAACCCATAATTTTCCTATGGCAGCAATTCAATTGTTAATATTTGAATCAAATCTCGATGGTGAAGAAGATGCCAATTATGATGATAATAATAGTATAGGTATCATTCAATTATAGTGATAATGATAATAATAATAATTGGTGATGATGATGATAAAGAATCGGATAAAAAATATAAATGTTTTTAATTTTTTTTTTTTTGGAAATATTGTAATTTTTTAGCAATATTAAAGGTATGTTTTATAAAATAAACTAATAGAAAATAAATAATATTTGTACTAAATAACTAAAAAAGTTAAAATTAGAAACAGAGAAAGATGCTTCGAATTAATTCCCACTTTTGGTATCAAAAACTCCACTTTGCGACGATGTTGTTCGTAGGACAACCAAGTTCCGGCTGTCTGCAGTGGTTGCGTCATCCAGAGTCTGAAGCCGAATAAATCACCTGGTTGTGACAAAATACCTGCTACAATGATTAATAGTTTGCCTACATCGGCTGTGCGTTTTATTTTGTTCATCTTTAACTCTATGTTGCGAATAGTTTACTGTCAATACTTTCTAAGACGTTCGAAAGAAAATGCTGCTTAATAGTTTAATACCGCATATGGATGCCAATGTCATAGTTCCCGACCATCAGTTTGGCTTTAGGCGTAAACATAGCCCGATTCAGCAAGTCCACAGAATTACCAATTTAATTAGACGTGATTTTGAGAACAAGCAGTATTGTTCTGAGATATTTATTGATATATCTCAAGCCTTTGATAAGTTCTGGCACGAAGGACTTCTATTTAAGATCATGAAGTTTTCACAAACGAATACGTTATAAATTGCTAAAAAGGTATTTATGGGATAGATATTTCCAAATAAAATCAAAGGATGCCTCTTCCCGCAGAAAGGTATCTACTGGCGTACCTCAAGGAAATATTCTAGCGCCGTTCCAATACTTATTGTTCACTGCAGACTTGCCTACAATTGTAGTGACTCACACGTCTACTTTTGCGGATGATACGGCGTTTTAAGTATTCATAAAGATTCTACAGTTGCGTATCAAAGACTTCAATCTCACGTTAATGAATTAGAAAATTGGCTGCTGAAATGGAAGATAAAAGTCAACGTGTCCAAATGCGTGCACATTACGTTTACACAAAGAAGGGGAAATTGTCCGCCCATCAACATTAATGGTGTGACAGTACCAGAACATAATAGTGTAAGATATCTGGGCATCCATCTCGACCGTTGTCTTACCTGGGCTCACCATAATCACTAAAATTACCAAGATCAAACTCAGCTTTACTACCTTATTGGACCTAAGTCAGCCTTTGACTTAGAACTAAAACTACTTTTGTGTAAGTCAGTATTGAAACCTATTTGGCTTTATGGCATCCAACTGTGTGGAACCATCCAATGTGGAGAAGCTTCAAAGGCGGCAATCTAGACCTCTTAGAATAATGGCAGGTGCTCCTTGGTATATAAGAAACAGTAACATCCACAAAAAACTAAAGGTGCCCCTAGTAGTAAATAAAATATTAACAATGTAACAACTTTTGTTTTTGTGTTATTTTAGGTTAAGATTTGAATACTTATTGTGAGAAGTTTTTGAGGTTGCTGATTTCGAATCAGGTTAAATTTTTTTAATTCAAAATGGAGAATCCAATATGAGGGCCAAAATTTTAAAATTTCTTCAGATTTACACGAAAATCTGTGTACGGGAGTTTTTAGGTTGCTAATTTCGAATCTGAGGTAAAAATTTTCAAATCCAGAATATTGGATCCAATATGGTAACCTAAATTTTAAAATTTCTTCAGATTTAGATGAAAATATATATAGTATAGTGGTTTTTGAGAGTCCTAACTACGAATCTTAGCAAAATTATGTCAAATTTAATATTCAATTTTAAAACAGGTAAATTTGTAAAATACAAACCTTTTTGTCCAAATCCACAAAGAAAATAAAATAAAAAGTTTTGTAGAATAAAATAACCCATTTTTTCTTGTTTCCTATCTACAACGAAGGATATTTCTCAAAAGACGCATAAATTCGCAACATTAAATTATCAAAAATAAACTCAAAATTCTTTATTTAACACTTTTTTGATTGTTTTAACGCGACCAATTTATCCAAATTATTTAAAAGCTTATCCATTTTCAGAAGAAGAAAATAACGTCAAAAAAATTTTTTACATAATTTTTCTCTTAAACTCTTAAGAACTTACTATCGCTTATGTTTTCCATTTTTCCTCTAAATTTATGTTTGTTTTTTAACTATTTAAAAAAACTTATAAATTATACGAAATCGCAATGTACACAAAACATGCTCACAAACAGTGATTTTAACTACCATCAAGTTAGTAAGGGCAGTATGAAAAACTTGATGTAAACAATGCTGTACATGTAATTACTTCGTTTTCGTTTCTCTGTCTAAGGTACGAATTCTTACGACTATAAACCGTTTACCTAACCTATTCACTCTACTGCTGACCTTAAATTACTTTTGATGTAAACATTACTGAAAATTGAATAAAAAGTTGATCACATTTGACTAGTGAAACGTGATGCATATACCGGTTAGAGTTGACGTGTATATGGGTTACAGTTGACTGCTAAATTGATGCATACTTTTTACAAGAAAAAATTTTTTGTTTTATAAACAATTTAAATTTATGATATAAATATTTAAAAAAAATAAAACAGACGACTTCGTCAAGGGAATTGAAATCTGAAATAAAATAAATAAACAATATGTTTGATTTTTGAGCGGCGACATGGTACATATAGCCTTTTTGATATTTTCGTATATATTAATCTTTTAAATTCGTAGATAAATAATGATTTTTCTTTATTTATTATTATTATAATTGAAATGTATATATAAATGGTAATATGCAACAAATG
>QOCX01001119.1:0-18621 GCA_005959815.1 Sarcophaga bullata | reverse complement strand
CTATTTATTCGTAAATATTTTTAAACTTTAAAATTTTTAGATACAGATTTATATGATTCTAATGTGCATAAATAATTATAAGTGTTTTTGTTATTAATATTTTAGCTAGAGGCTTTGTTTTAAAATTTAATCAAAGAAAAAGAACAATATTGTATATTATTACAAGAATAAATATTTATAGTAACATAGAATGTAGGAAGCTAATATATCATTCTCTTATGAAGGCCTAACTTGTACTTCTTTAAATTGTTCATTAACTTACAACATTCATCACTGTCCTGAAAATAATAAATTTCATTTAAATTGTGTCATGTTCGTGGCTGTGTTTTGCTTTGTGTTCTATTTACATTCTTTGTTGACAGATGTCACGTTTTTAAACTCCTATAACTACACAAACGCACGTACGTTCCGTTCTTACGTCTTCTACACTTGGCTAACAAAGCCTTTAGCTTTGAAAAAAATAAAAATTAAAAAAAATAAATAAATCCGTTATTAGCATTGATGTGTTGCATTATTGAAAGTGTTGAATTACTCATAGTGGGATGGATTGAAATCTGGTGGTTTATAGCGATCTATATTTGCATATTTGCTATAAGTCCCGGAGCATGAAACACCAATTTCTCTGCTCAGTTGTTTGTCAGTTAGTTTTCGCAAATTTTCTACAGCGTCTTTTTGGTATTTTAATTGTTCTCCAACAATATCGGTTATCTTCTAGGAATTCAGACCCCACTTCTGAAAAATTGACAGAATATTTATTGTTTCGAAGTTTGTAGAGATTAAATTACACTCTTAATAGGTTGTTAATAGATTTTATTTCCAAAAAAGTTGCTTTATTTACAATAATAATTACAATTCGAAAAAAAAGTAAAAAATTTAATCGATTACTGGTATTGAAATAAAAAATGTATGGTTGTCATATAACATAGCGTTGAGTAAAAAGTAGTTGGTATTTTCTAATTTGATTCTAGTTACTCAATCAGATGACATTTAAAGCACTATAGGCGAATACCAATTATTTTACGTATTGATCTCATTAATGACATTGAAAAATGGTACAAAATTTGATATTTAGCATCATAGAGTAATGCTTCATTTGACAATCTTCCACCATCTCGAAAAAAGAGAACAGCATATGTGTTTCAGTACACTTGCTGTTTTAATGGAAGCTCATCATTATTCTTTTTTTTTTAGTAAGGAACTGCATTCTCGCAAAAGTTCTTCGTCGAATATCAGTTGATTAAAAGTTTATTCAAAATCGAGGAAGAATAACGAAAAAGTTTCGATGCACTATAAAAAATCGGTCTTCGATATACTGCTATTGGCTTCTTCATTATGACCACACTTTGTTTTAAAACAAAAGTGTTGCAGCATTGCGACTTCTTTCTTGGTTAGCATTCGTATGATTTCTAAATATATTTTGTGGTCAATTGAAAAAAGGATTTTCAAGAAATCTGGGTCTGAGAACAAAAAAGAATTAGTTAATGCATCCACATGTGCATCTCTGAATATTATGTCCTCTAGATTTAGTTTGGAAGTTACACGATACCAGGTGCATAATTTCCTTTCCTCTTGTTAAACCAGTCTAGCACTATTCCCTTGTCGATTTATAAATAAGTTGCATCAGTTACAGTTGGAAAATTATATTTATTTTCACAATAAGCTTTGATAGTCACTGTGGAGCAAAAACCTCCAGTCTAGATAAAGATGAGGCTTTAACGGTGCTATTATTGAATTCGCACTCTTCATGTACATATTGTACGAATGTAAATTCCACAACCAAGTGTTCTATAAACCCATGAATTTCATCCGAATTAACTTTACAGATCAACAAATTTTTGGCTTTCAGCAATAAAAGGTTTAGAAAATAGTTCTCCTAGAACTATCATTTTTATCACTGCTTTCGTGTTATCATTTGGCCATACTAAATTACATTACGTAACGAAATGTATCTTCCACTGGAGCCCACACTATACTGAGAATTTTAATGGAAGTATATTTTCTGCTTCGCAAAATCTTTACCTAACACTTAAGCATTTAGTAGCCAAAGACGGAACAGATGTTGTACCGTAAGTAATAGTTCTCATTAGATAAGTTTTCATCTTCTCTTCAAGAGAAGATCGCCAAAAGGTTGCTTGAAAATTTGTATCTTCAAACGTGACCCAAGTTTGGTGATACATCTTTATCACTCCTGCTGCAATCACGCCGCCGTAAAATGATTGAAAGCAAATTATCTTGGACCTGAAGACATTTCATAATAACATCATTTAAAAATACGATGCGCAGTTGTATAGTCGTCGATTCTGGTCTCAATACGTATTGATGTGTTGCAAAATATTTTATTTAGCATGATATCATATCATCAGAAAAGATTCGTTCACATTATTTCTCTTCTGCTGTTAAGAACATGATTGAGAGAAATATCAATTTTCCAAAAAAAAATTTAAATTTGTGTTACAGTTTCCAAAATTTTCTAACTTATTTAAACCTTTATCTCCATTGTTGTTATGATTAACAAGACAGATATTAATTACCTTACCTGCTACTATCCATCCTAATACACATTTAGCAAAATAGGCAACTTTTCATGAAATAAAATCTTCGAACGTACAATATATAAAAAAAATACTTCAATACCCACTAGCGCTTGCTTATTCAAGTTGTGATCCGCAAACTGAATATTTTTTGTATATTCCATCTGGATACATCTATATATTGATCTAGTTAAAGCTTATTTTATGCAATACATAGAATTCAAAGGTGAGCTCTAATTCATTTAATCTTAACTTAACTGTAGTTATCGGTTATTTTTTAAAAACAGTTACAACAATTCTAACACAATTTGCATAAAATTTACACGGCATCTTTATAGTAGCAGCTGTTGAGCAATGTTCTCACAAATCAAATTCACCTGTGAGCTCGAATCTGAATTGTCTCGAGCGTGATATATATCTACTACAAAACTCGCGTTTAAAAATTGAAATTAGTTTACGAATATGTATATTTTATGTTATTTATTTAGATGAGAGTAATACCTATAATACGATGTTTATTATTTATTTATTTATTGTTGGTATAAACCATAGTACAACAAACATTTGATAATTACGCTTATTTATAGTAGTTACTGTGTTAGATGCAAAATTAAGTAATGATAATATAGTGATTAGAAAGATAATAGATAATGATTAAGTTAATTTCATAAATGTTTCTTAAAAAAAAACAAAAATTAAATTAATTAAATTTAATTTTTATTTAAGAAAAGTTTGTTGAAAGTGCTGTTTTAAATTGCATTATATTGCTCTTCCAGTGAATTTCTGGCGGAAGTTGGTTCCACAAACGAATAGCATTAATAAAAAAAGTGTCTTTCAGACACCTGTTTCCTGTACATTATGGTGTTCATCCTGTAGCCTCTATTGGTTCTAGAAAACTGGAGCTTGCTAAATAAATAGTTTGGTTCCTTTACATAGATAATCTTATGTAGGAAGATCAGCATACGATATTTCAAAAGGTTTTCAAGCGACATATTATAAATTTTGTATGAAAAATGTGATATTCTACTATATCTTCTGCGTCCAAAAATATATCTTGCTATGTTGTTATAAGTTACTTTAAGTCTATTTTTGCCAATAGAATCCAAACCCGCAAAGACCTCGCATCCATACAAGAGGGTAGGAATTAAATATGTCTTCGCCAAGAGCATACATATATTTAAATGCGTAAAGGATTGACTCCTACAAAGATTCCTCAACATAGCATGCGTCCTTCGACAAATCGTATTTACATGGTCAGTCCAGGAAAGTTGACTATTAAAAATAATACCTAAGTTCTTGGCACATTGTACCAATTCTATAGGCGAGTCCCCAATGACTAATGGTGGCAGTAGGTTCGTCGAAAAGCCAACTTTCCCAATTACGATAGCCTTTGATTTTTCTTCAAGACATTTGAAAGTCAAAGATCATTTTGGCGTAGCCCATTTAAATATATTGTCAAGGTCCTGGTTCAGTTTCATTATACAATTGTCTATGTCAGTTTAAAAACAGCTAATGTAGAGTTGAACGTCATCGGCATATATTTGAATTCCACAGTGAATAATGCGTGAAGGTAGGTCGTTTGAGTACATTATGTATAGCAGAAGGCCGAGAATTGTACCCTATGGTACACCTCTTCATACCGGGCTGCTAAATGATTTTACATCACCATGATGTACTGTCTGACTTCTCTTATACAGGTATGCACGTAATAGTTTAACTGCTGATGTTGAAAAATTAAAGGTATTCTTCAACTTGTGACAAAGAATGTCATGATCAACAGTATCGAAAGCTTTCAAGTGATCTAGAAGTACCAGAAAATACACCATGTTTTGATCCATTTTTGACCTTAACTCCACTACGACATCCACTAAAGCTGTAACACAGCTATGTTTAGGTCTGAAACCAGATTGTCCGTTGGTTATTAGTGAATTGTCATATAAGTATTTATTGATTTGATCATGGACTATACGTTCAAAAGTCTTGGGCAAGTATGGGAGTAACGCAATTGGTCTGTAACTTTTGTCAGGTTTTGGTATGGGGATAGTCTTCGTATGCCTTCACATTAAAGGAAATTGTAATGTTGTCAAAATAGTGTTAAATATATGTAATATATATATAATAATGTAGTCAAGGATAATTTTTATAAATTTTGGATGTATCTCATCAAAGCCAGATGTATTGAATCTGATGCTTCGAAATGATTCATGGAATTCCAAAAGGGTGATGTTCGAGAATTGAAAACTATTTTCATTGAGTTCAAAAGCACTGCTTCGATCCGTAGAGTTGTAGTAACCAATATCAGATTCAGGCATAGGGATACTAGAGAATTGAACATTCAATTGGTTCACATTTACATCATGGTCAGTCATATTATCCTTATCCAAAACACCCATATCCCTAATTTCCCTCCACTTCCCCTGCGATGATATGACGGTTGAGAATTTATCCTCATAGAATTTGCACTTGGCGGCTCTTATTTCATAATTAATTCTACGTCTGCAACTTTTAAAAATCTCTTCAAGATCCGGAGTTCAGTATCTCTTCCATCGTTCGTATGCTTCGTTCCTATCATTAATCAAACTTTAAATTTCCCTTGAAAACCATGGTTTTACTTTACCACTTATTGTCTTAGTTTTCACTCTGTAATAAATCCACCTGCTCATCAACGGTTGGCATGCTAAAAACCAGGTTCCAAGGTATGCGAACTAGTTCATTCTCAAGAGATAGAATATCAATGTTCTTTAAATCGCCAAATGTTTTTTTTTCTCCTTTTTAGACGTTCTAAAGTAATAAGACATAAAAATTAAATCGCGGGAACTATTATCAATAAAGAAAAGGTCAAGTAGTGTTGCGGAAGAAGATGTAAACTGTGTAGGCATGAGCTCGTTTATAAGTCCCAACCCTATAGCTCTCATGTCCAGCAATAATCCCTTGTCAATTAATACATTAGAACTAAAGTCACTAGTTCAAACATCTTTAACATAAAATTATTTTGCTAAGTAATATTCATATCATTATTCCTAACAAAATCAATAAAATTTCTTTTATACAAATTAAAATTGGTTTCTGTTTTTATAAATTTAAGTCCTTTGAAGAAAAGTGATCTCTGCATGCATGTTGTTGTCGCCATAGGTAAACGGAAATCTTCAGTGTTTCGCAGATGGTATGGTTTAACATCTCTTACATATCCAAGTTGGTCAGTTAGATAACTAGGCGCTTTTTCAATTTCCATTTTTTGAATAAATTGTAAGGTGTTAAGAATCAGTCTCTGTTGGACATATAGCCATCTTAGTGTGTCTAACATTGTCGAGCAGCAGGTGTATAAAATTGTAGATCCGAATTCAAAATGTGGTTTTATTATTGTATTATATATATTGATTCAGTTATTATCGATATCTTATTTCTAATTCGTTTTAGGAATCCATTTTTTTTCAATTTTTTTACATATATATTCAATATGCTCATTTCTTATCGATTATAAATCCGAGGTATTTTTTTCTGTTAACTTTTTCAATTGGTTCATTATTAATTTTAATTACTGAATCATCGTTCATGTTTATTTGAAGTAGCTTGGTTTTGTTTTCATTCAGCTTCAAATTTTTCATCTTTAGCCAGTAATTTATGTTATTTATGTCGTGTAGCAGGTATTGTTTACATTCCTCATCTGTTTCTCCTTCCGCATATATTATAGGGTGTCGTGTCGTCTGCATGTAGTATAAAAAAAATAGATGACTGTTATACTCTTTAAATGATTGTCATCGTAATTTTTGTCCGAATTATTCAAACAAAGTGCCAGGCTCTTCACAAAAAAATGCATTTTAAGAATGTATTTACTTAGTTTAGATTTTTCGATTAAATTTTGCTATTAAGGATGGCCAAACTTGAAAAAACAAGAAAAAAAAACAATTTTTCCAAGTTTATCCGATTAAACTCATAGCAGATAGGTTTGACCAATATGTTTATATATACTGTTTTGAAAAGTTATCTCTCCCTTTTCCAAGAAACTTTGATTTTGCAAAATAGATTCAGAATAGATTTTAGGTAATCAATAATTTTGTAATCCAAAAACAGTTTTTGTCAAATAGAACAAGTTTGGAGGATTCGATGCAAACATCAATCACTCGATGCTTGAATCGGTCACAAGGAGACTGACCCTGTCATTTAACGAGAAAAGCATCTACATTTGAAATAATAAGGGTTTGTTTTCTAAAAGAGTAAATTTTGTGAATAATTTCAAAATTTCTTATAACACTTGAAATTTGAAAGGAGATTTTCGATTCTAGTAATTTATATATTAATTCATTTATTTTTGTTGTAATACATTTCAGTATAATTGTATAACACTGCAATGTACTATTTAGGAAAACAAAAATTATAGTAACAATAAAAGCAAATATTTTGTAATAACCTCGAAAGTTTAAAGTCAAAAATAAAGAAATATTCTTCGGAATAGCGTTAGTTCACCTAAAGTGAATGATGCACTTTGAATAGAGGAGAACAATCGATGTGAACTTTGTTGTACAAATAAACGATAACGTTTTAACAAGCAATCATTTTTCCAGGTTGGAGAAGGACCTCGTAGATGTCCCCGTTATTGGGCAGATGACGAAATTCAATTTGAACACATTCTTGTAAAATATATGCAGAGTGAAAGTTGTCCTTACTACACAAGAAGGGAATTTAATGTTACGAACTGTAAAATTAATGACACTATAAAAGTAACACAATTTCAATATAATGGCTGGCCAACTGTAGAAGGAGAAGTTCCGGAGGTTTGTAGAGGAATAATAGAGCTAGTTGACCAAGCATGGAATCATCATAGTAAGGAGAGGAATGTTGGTTGTAAATCTCCAATCATTGTACATTGCGGGTGAGTAAAGATTATAGTGATTGATTCTACTATGCTAAAAGTAAATTGTTTTATAGTTTGGGAACAGATAGAAGTTCTATTTTCGTTGCCATGTGCATACTGGTACAACAATTGCGGACTGAAAAATGTGTAGATATTTGCACAGTAACTAGGAAAATTAGATCACAAAGACCAAGGCTGATTGACACATATGTAAGTATTAAACATATTTTCACAATTCATTAATTTTACTGTAGTAATTAGTTCGCTACTTGACTCTTGAAAAGTACCACTCTTGTTGATTACGTTTGTCAGTATATTTATAAAAATTGAGTGAAAGAGGTGGATTCAAAAAACGCAATTCGTAATAAACTAAATGTGGTCATTTATTAAAAAATTGTTTGTTGCGGCAGAGGTATTATAAATTAAAAGGTAAATTTGAAGAAAAAGAACTGAAAACAGGGAATAAGAAAAAAATAAAGGTTTGTAGTAAACCAAATATTGTTATTATAATCAAGAAATAATGAGCTCGTGTATCGACAATAAACACTTTACGCAAACTACTAAAGTGAGAAACTAAATATCAACCTCTTAAGACTTTTATTTTCAAACGCCATTACTTGTCGTTTATTTAATAACAGGAGCCTAGTACTGCTTTATTTTAAGAGTGTGTGGTTGACAAAAGAGAAGAGATAACCAAATGTAGCATGAACTGTATATTTTTGGCACAATGTTACATACATAATTGATCATTATAACTTCAGTCATGATTATAAACCTAGTTTCTCCCACCACTTATGTTGTGTCTGTTAATTTTAAACATGAGCGCAGAGACCTGCAGTTTAAAGTTAATTCCGAACTACAGATTTTTTGAGAATCTTTTCATGGCAATTTTATTTGCTTTTAGAATTTTTGCCAGAAATCTTCTGAGAGGAAGTCAACAAAGAAATATTTTTTTCATATTTTCGTTTTGACGTCTGGCCTGTGGTTTAAACCGTGGCCTTATGTATAAAAAGCCAACACTCTATCTATTATACTACAGCGACTTCCTCTGCAAAATCTGTTATATTAAATATCGATAACCATAGTGCAGAGGACCTTGCAACAAATCCAGGTATCGAAATAAGATAAAAATGTTATTACGAAAAAGTACAAGAGTAACGATGAATACAATAACAATACAGCAGAGAAATTATAATAACAAAACTTGATAGAAAGACAAAAAAAGTAATAAATAAAAATCTTTCAGTTGCAATACAGGAAGAAAAAATTAATAAATAGAGCGAAAAAGGAACGTAGCCTATGAAACATTTATATATTATATTTAGATTGTAAAATTTATGAAATTAATGTAATTTTTATTTTTGTAACATCATTCTGACTGTTTAAATGCTAAAGGTACCCTCTAACAATTTCCTTTATTTCTATGCAATAATAATAAATAAAAATAAATAATATCACCTCTGGCGCAATAGGATTCCTTACTCTGAAACAGTTTAGTCGCAAGTGCAACTTAACAATCTGGTCTGTTCTGACACTTCTTTATCTATTCGAACTCTCCAGATGTGTTTGCTTGCTTAAAATTGTCATAATGTTTATTTCTTATTATTTTAATTATTAAAACACTCTTTTATTTACTCTTAATTAAGCTATTTATTTATTTTTTTAAATTATACATTTTTTCTTGTTCTTTCGCTTCGCATTTGAGTTGGAATGCCAATTTTGGATCAGTTCGTAATTAAATGTTTATTCCTTAATTTTTACTCACACCGACACTGTTTGCTTTCAATAGCTGATCTGCTCAAAAATTTCTTTTTGTCATAGTGACTGTATGTATTTTTCTTTTACCTTACATTAACATTTACGTCGTTCGCTGAAGCCGCAACGAATCATCTTTGATTGCGTCACTATAGCACGGGCGACTCAACAATTTCTTTAAATTTTTTCATATCTTAATTATGAAATGTAAGTCGTGATTTAATCTTTGTGGTAGTCTAGTGGGTAGTGTGCTAGATTATTAGCGTGAGATTCGTGAATTAGATTCCCATCAGAGACTCTGGTCTGTTTCACTACACCGAGCATATAGTCAAAGTTACTCAGTTCGTAAATAATTAAAATATAATTTGTAATTGTATTATAATTAATAAATAAATAAATAATTCTTCGTATTTTTTTATTAGGTTACAAATTCTCTTCTTTGTGCTGCAGACATTTTGTTTACTTTAATAAAAATTTTATTAAAACTTTAATAAAAGGAAGTTTTCCCAAATTTAGAGTTTCTGACGAAATTTAATAATAAAATTAAAATAGCTATATACAATGAAATGTACATCGGCAATAACGCTACATTTGTAAGTTGTTTATGTATTATTACTAAAACTTCTTCCAGTATGCATTTGAGTTTGATTCAATCGCTCTTTTTGCAAATCCCTACTGCTTGTTGTAGGGTAAATTTATGATAACAATTGCCTAAAGTTATGCTCATGTTATATACCTGATGTTATGCTAATGTTATATACAAAAAATTAACATTGTTAGAAGTGAAACAACGAAAACTATTCCAATAAGAAACGTGAACAAACGGCAACGACATCAATTAACATTAGTAAAACTATAAAAGGCGCAACTATAAAATCAAATCAAGCAACCCGTAGTGAAAGAAATAACACTAATCGTAACAGAAACGGATAAGTAAGAATAGAGAAATGAAACTGAATGGTAGCTTTATTTTCAAATACCATAAAGAGACTATCGTCTATAAATGAATTAGTGTTTTCCAGTGGAGAAATGACTGTGATGAAACCCTTCAAGGAAATGGTCCATAAGCAACTTCATTTACTGTCGAAACCTCAGCTTTAAGAATAATTTTCCAGTGGAAACTCCAAAACAAGAATAAAATAAGTATTTCATGATATGAGAAAAGTATATATTTGGAACTCCATATTAGTAATGCTGATAAAATTGAAATATTGTCTATAAAACCAGAATCAGAACGTCACCTACCTTAACGATGGTAGCGATATTTGACCCAATTTTGTTACTGGTGAGAAATAAAATTGTGGACATCGAAATTTTTTGTTTATTAACCTTATTTTTGAATTCATGTTTTTTTCTCTTCTGCTTAATACGAAATAATCGCATAGTTGCATTTTGTTTTGTTATTTTTTTTCTTGCTTTCTGCTTAGATCATATTGCAACATTTTTGCCCTGCCGTTACACGTTCCTTATTCTCCCTTGATCTTTTAAACACACACTTCTTGTCTAAATTTATTGAAATTGAGAACCGTGGCGTAGGCTACACGCAATATGAAATCAATTTGCATTTTCGAGATATATTCGTTCAGAAAACAACAGAAAATTAAAATTCTCGATTGAAAACAAAATTGTGTTAGAAATATTGAAGTGTAAACCCCGAATTTGTATAATTGTAAGTTATTGACGTTGGATAAAACAAAATTGTAATTTTAAAAATTTATATTTATAGATTTTAGTTTATGTCAAATACTCGTACCAAAGACAATCGTCTTTCAATTAACCTGCATGCACAAATGTCTACCGTAAAAAAACTGTTCGATTGATAATGATTTAAACTAAAGCTAACAATTTTTAATACTGTTTCGTTTGAAAATAATCATTAAAATTCAAAACCATATATTCCATAACAACTTTAATTTAGTTTTTTCTTTTATGAAAAACAATATAAAATTTTAAAAGTTATATAATGTAAATGCTTAATTAAAATTAACCTAAAATTTCTTCCATTACAGGCACAATATGAGTTCCTACATAGAGCTATAGTCAACTATGCAGATCTTCATAAACTGTCATCTGAATAATATTGAATAAGTATTTTTTAAGTACTGAACACAAATTAATATTCGGAGCCATTTATAACATAATTAAAACGGAAATACTTTTCTAAAATTTCTGATTTATTGTAAAAAATCTTAAGTTTATTTTGTAATGTTAAAATTACTTATAATATTCTTCCTTATCCTATGTATTTGTAGATAAGATATAAATGTACGAAGCAAATAACCAAAGGACAGTTTAATGTAAAATTAAATATTTGTAACTAATAAAAGTTTGATACGGTAAGACAAAAAAGGTTGTTTGCTTGCTTTTCCTTCAGAAAGAAAAAAAGAAAACTTTCCGTAAGTTCAGTCCTTATATTATATAAATTAGAATAATAAGAGTCTAATTTAGGAAATATAATATTCACTTTAAATCGAATGCAAAACTATTTTCAAAATTCTATGACAAAGCCATTAAAGGTCTTCATATACCACCCTAACCATTATTAATTCGTACAGAATTTTGTATAAAAATAAGAACAAGGCCTTGAGAGTTACATTTTCCGAAAGGTAATTTTATATTCTTTAATTCTTCTTTTTTTTTTTTGTTTTCTAATATTTTTATAATTTTATTATAACGGTTTACTCTCATTTATTTTTAATTTAATTTTTCGAGCCGCTTTGTGCAAGAATTTGTACACCCTGCTAAATTACTGTGGTCAGATAATTTTGGTCTAAAAACAATGAAATTTTGCTTCAGTCTGTATTTTCAATACATGTATAAAATATGTTAAACATGTTTTATATAGAATTAAAGAATATAAAATTATCTTTCAGAAAATGTAACTCTCAAGGTTTTGTCATTATTATTATCCAAAATATAGAAGTTAAAATATAATACAGCTATTAATGTCTGACATGTTCGTTAATATATTTTTTAATATGTAGAGAATATGAATATGAATGAACCCGTTGATCTAAAATCAATTACTGTCAGAGGATTCCTCTTTTTAAATTTGAAATTTTTGAATCTTCAATGACCTCGTTTTAAATTTGAAATTTTTGAATCTTCAGTGACCTCTTTTTAAATTTGAAATTTTTGAATCTTCAATGACCACAGTACAACTAAACAACCCTGATTCACAGAATTATTATCAATTATCAAATATTTCATATACACAGATCAACCTTGCTGCAACAATAATTAAAACTGTTGTCGCTTTTTACATACCAAAGACTTTTAAATAAGCCACTAAAGTTACAAATTGTTTGCAATACTTCAATAGACGTGCACACAAACGACTGTTCGAGCGTTAGCAAATATAAATACAATAGTTTTAATCATTCTGATTTTTGGACTGTGTTTATTGAACTGCTATTGAGAACTATAATTCAACATATTGTTACGAATGTGGAAACGGTGTAACATCTTAATGTTAAACAAAAGCTACAAAAACAATAAATTACTTGTTTACTTCATTAACGAACAAACAAGTAAACAGCAAACAACAACAACGCTGAAGGGACAAAAGTAAAACACTACACTAACAACAAGCAAGTAAACATGCATGAATGTAAACATGTTTTTTATCCATGTTGTTTACATTCATAGAAATCTCGTGAAGGCGAAGACTAAAACCTTCGCCTACGAGAACATTCATCAAACTGTTTACGTCGTGATATAAAGGCAAAGCAAAGCATGAAGGATCAGAGTAAAAGTTCAGTCAGTCTTGTATGAAGACACTGTGCGTGTGAAGAAAGCAATCGTGGTTTGAAGATCTCCGTTATAAAGATCGATAGAACAATTGTGTAATAATTGTTAGTGTTTATCGCAAAGGGCATAAACAAAAAGGTATAACAAATAACGCAATTGTTGTTGTTAAAACAAGTTGTGAACAGTGGCACACAAAAGTTGTGTGATTAATAAAGGATTTTAGTAAAATTAAACACAATTTATTTTTATTTTATTTGCAATCTACGAGCTCATATTTCAAACGTTTTTAAAAGGTAAAAACGTAACAATATTTTTTTGTAATATATACCCTTACTGAAATATAATCAAAATAATTAATTGGAATGGTTTATTGAGTTTAATTCTGTGAATCCAGGGTGTATCAGTCAATGTTTTTACAATCTAATGATCTAAAATGTAATACGGTCTATCGTTGTTTAAAATCAAAAGACTCCTGTGTACTACTTAATAGAGCTGAAAAACTATCGATAGTCGGCTCTATCGATAGTTTCGATAGTCTTGCATACTACTATCAGATTTATTTTATTTATTTATTTATTTTTTTTTGATTTTGAACACGAATTTTTTTATAGATTTTAACTATATGTATGTATATTCTCCTAAAATCTAGTAACGTAGTAGATTTTAATTTGTATCGGAAATCCACTAAGAATAACTTATCAAAGTCTAGTAAACAATGTGTGTTAATCGCTTTCAACTACGGTTAGATTACCGTTCGTAATCCACCTATTAATTTAAGTAAAAGGTATACATCTTTGTAACATAAACATATTTTAAATATTATTATTGTTATATATTAAATTTATAATTAATTATAAGATCTAAGTAAGAAATTAAGGAGCACTAGCAACAAGGCCAACGGTTCTTGGTTACATTTATAAATAACTTAAATAATAAATGGTGTACAGATTTTGCATAGTAGAATTCTTAACTAAATAATGATTCCGATTTTCTTGATAAAATTGTAGATTTTAAAGTATTGGTTTTCGTAGGAGATTTCAATAGTAAGATAGGAGTATGAGAACCGTCCACATCTATCCTTGCCGAGTGATAAAGGGCACAGATCAGAAGGAAATATTTTATGGATATAATAGTATTACATCTCGAACATAGGGGAATTGCATCTCTCCGGAGAAGATAATTATGGGCGGTAAACGTATGTCTAAATGTGTGGCGTATCTAGGTGGAATGCGATTGTTGTTTTTTTTTATAATAGGGATGGCGGTAACCAGACCAAACAAAAATTTGTTTCTGTAGAAGGTGTAGTTTTATTAAATGGTCTATGTCACGTTTCTCTGTTGTTGGATCCATTAATAGATAAGCAATACTGCCAAATTTTGCAGATTAATCGGCAGCGACATTCCCTTCTATTTTGATGTGCCCAGAATCCAGAGTAACTGTGAATGATTAGCAAATCTCG
The DNA here is from genome assembly GCA_005959815.1 of Sarcophaga bullata. Lineage (NCBI taxonomy): Eukaryota > Metazoa > Arthropoda > Insecta > Diptera > Sarcophagidae > Sarcophaga > Sarcophaga bullata. The sequence goes on along the minus strand of QOCX01001119.1, from coordinate 4,274 downwards.
AATCTAGCCTTAAAAAAGCTGGATTAATTATCGTTTTTAAAACGGAAAGCCTTTTAGTGCAAATCACTGTTTTGTTGTTAGTTTCGAATCTTAAGAGGCTAGATTAATTATCGTTTTTAAAACGGAAAGACTGTCAGCAACAAATATCTAAGTGTAATTAGGAAGAATTTTTAGGCATTTAATATTCTTGTTGAAATCGACTATGGCATATGAAGTTAAATCGTTAATGTCTTTTGATCCATCTGTAAACAGAAAAGACCAACCGTTTTCCAATAAGGACTCTTGTTTTTCTAAATAGAGTTTTAAGAGTATGCCATCAGGAGTAATTTATTTTTTGAGTTTTGATAGGGATATATCGCAAGATTTGGCGTTGAAAAACCTGGGTGGCTGTTTGAGAGAATAAATTTTGTTTAATTTAGTTTCAATAGTTTCTGCTAATTTCAGTTTCGCAAATAGCTGAGGAGTATCTTTATGTTCTTTTTGTAGATATTTGTTTCTTAACCTCATTATTAACAATCGAAAACATAATTTTGCCAAAATTTTTGACTTGAATTCATAAAATTGAAGTAAGACCTGATTCTGTAAATATGTTGGCCAAAGGTGGAGTGCGAAAAGCATAAATACTTGATCGGATTGCCCAGTGATAGAGACCTTTTCTGATGTCGATACTTGACTTAGTTGTGTTGCCATCTTAGAGGATACCGTAGTCTATCTTGCTTTGTATTAAAGACTTAACGAGGTATGTAAGTGTATCGTTTACTCGATAAGAACCCAGTTTAGTTCACTTTTTGACTAGAGATTTTTTCAAAGTGATGTAATTCTCCTTCCAAGTACATTTTTTACTAAAGTGTAAGCCCAGTATCTTCAAATATTCTACGTTTCCAATCTAATTATTATTAATATTAATAAGGAACAAATTATGGTTACATATCTTTTGGCGGCAAATATGTAGTTTTTTGTTTTATCCGTAGAAATTTTTGCCCCGGATTTAAGACACCAGACATTAATCTTATCTAATTCTTCCTGCACTTAGTTATTAGAATCAGAGTTAGAATTCTTTTTGCAGAAAATGTAGAGATCGTCAGCATACATGCAATGATCTAAGTGCTTGTAATTATTTATGATTTGATGAAAAAAGAATTAACTGTGGGATGCCGTTGTGGAATGGATAAACGGATGAGTAAGCGCCGTTCACTCTCACCCGAAATTTTTTTTCCCTCTTAAAAAGGAACCGATGAATTTAAAGATTTTAGGACCAACTTTCCATTTGTGAAGAATATCCACCGATTCTGTAGAATGCGTTTTCGAAGTTTCCAATAGAGAGGAGTGTTACATGGTTACGAAATGATAGCGCCTTGATTATATGAAAATTGATGTGCAATAAAGCGTCTGTGCAACCTCTTCCGTTTAAAAGGCAAGTTGATTTGATGGTATTAGACGGTTTCTTTCCATAAACCAATACAGGCGTATTCTGTAATATTTAGTTAATTTTCTGCAGTTTTCGGAATAGGGATTATTGAAGCTGTTTTCTAATATGTTGGGATTATGCCCGACTCAAATATGTTGTCAAAAAGTTTTAATAGACATAATTTTGACTGAAGGCTGATATTTTGTATCATTTGGTATAAAATTCTGTCAAAGCCAGGTGTTGAACCCTTAACTTTAGATAGAGGTAGTTGTAATTCTGAGATTGTAATTCCGTTCTCTATAAATTTAGAATTCTTATTAATACTGTCACTATGGCTTTGTGGAATATTTTTTGATTGGATGAATAGAGAAATTCTGATCTGTTGAGTATTCAGATCAGTTGTCAGCAAAAGAAGCATCTGTAATGGTGTTATTAAAACTTCCTATGGCTAAAATCTTGTTATTAGTTCAATTTTTTTAGATTTTTTTATTTCTCGGAATTTTCTTTTTTAAACTTTACAAAGTTTTCAATAGTTGGATATTTTTTGAAAGTTTTCCAAGTAATTTTTTAGTATTCCGTAAATATCCTAATTGATTATTCCACCAGGGCACATTTCTACACTTTTTAACCGAACACTGAGGGATTGATATATTAGCAGTTGACCTTAGTGCCTTTGTTATTATTGAAGTTTCCTTGTTAGTATTTAATGAATACTGGTTGTTTAATAATTTATCATCAAATATTTTAGTAAATTTCGGCCAATCAGCGATATCTAATAAAAATGTTCGAATAGAATTATATCTAGTTGTTCTACTAAGTGTAACAAGTACAAAAGATAAACAAACAGATGCATCAATGTGGGTTAAAGTGCCATGTGCAGAGAGGTGTGTAGAGCGACCAATATTTAGTACGAATAAATTAGATAAAAGTATAGCATTCTCTGGTAAGTGACCATTGTGATAGTGACGGTTGAACCCCAAAGGGTGCTCCATGAATTAAAGACACCGATGAAAAGTTTAGGATTCGTAAAAGATCCTGACTGGAAAAAGTTAAAGATAGCGGAAGATACAGCTATAGTACAGTAAACGTAAAATTGAGATAGATTTCTATAGCTATTACTTGTAACGTCGATTTAATATGGATTCTTTTATGTGCGATATTATTTTTTATAAGTATACATACGCCTTGTTTTGAAGTTATATTGTTGTTGCTGTTATGAAAATAAGCAGTGTATCCCTTAGGAGGTATAGGAGTTAAATTATATTTACAATGAGATTTTTGTAGAGAAATGAAAGCGGGGTTATGCATTCTTATTAGCAGTTCAAGTTCAATAAAATTATTAGTGAAGTCATTAATATTCCATTGCAGTAGCGTAAAACAATACATTGTAGAATTTCCATGGGGTGTTGTACACTGTAGTTATAATGAATTATTGGCAGGAGGTGCATAATTGTGATATTTTGTATTGCAATTAATTTAACTGTCATAATTGATATCTGTGGAGGAATTTGGAGCATTGTATTCATTTTTTGAGATAAGATCTTGGGTTAAGGTGCTTAGAGGGGAATTTTGGATGGACGAATTCAGATCGGAAAAACTCCTATTTGCTGATCTGTTGTTAGGTAATTTGTTTGAATTATTTAAGTTTCTTTATTTCTTTTGTTTTTTGTCTATTATTTGACATAAATTGTTTGATGTGGTAGGAATGTTGGAGGTTCATTATTAATAGCTAAATTGTTCTGGAATTTTTGTTTGATGAGTCGAGTATTGCTTGAAGAAGGTACACTTATATTTTTTTTCAACACTTTATTTACAATCTATCTCTTTGGGATAATAAGTAAATTTTAATATCTCTTCTTGATGGATATCTGGATAAGGAGGTAGACTGCAGGTATTACATGTTTGAGGATTTTTGCACTTATTTCTTGTATGACCGAGAAGGCATTGGATTTGTTAAGTACATGCTTTCTTTAAGCTACATCAGTTATTTTTAGCATTTTGTATAGGTTAAAAATCACAACCATATATACGGAATATACTTGTTTCGTGGCATTTGGATTACAATCATCATCAATACATTCATTGCTCACCTTAGAATTATCCAATTTCATCGTAAATTTGTAGACAGAAACAATGCCTTAAGGACAAAGTTATTTCACAATCTCCCCGATAACTCGATATTTTAAATATAATTATTCAAATTATTTGCAAATCAAATACTTTTAATAAAGCTTTGAATTTGAGATCATTTTTTCATATTAATTTTAATCGGAATATACTAAATCTTATAAAAAACCTTTAAGATTCAAAACGTAAAACCTAAATTCTACATATCTAAAGATCAAAAGTTTTTTCTAAAACTTATTTTTTACTCAAACCTTTTATATTAGCGTTTTCCACTCTTGGTAATAAATTAATTGTTAAGTATGGTAGGTGTAACTTAAACTTTTTCTTTTACTCTTCAAAAAAATTAAATTGTTAAGTGGACACCAACTTGTCCACTATATTATTTCGTATCAGGCGCGTGTGCAACGTCAGCACTAAGTTGCACAGTAGGTTGTCTTAACTCCTCCCTCGCCAAAAATCTGCGTCCCTCAGATTGGGGATTGGATACCACGTTGGTCGTACTTCGTAACGAGGGAAGACTCACATGAGGATATAGAGCTTTCCAGCATAGGTAACCCAAAAGGATTAGAAGCAAAGGAATTGTGGCATCTGTGGCTATGGAGTAGCGGTATTGTATGGCCAGGTTTTCCAAACTTTTTATGTTTTGTTTGCTGATATAATGAAGATAACTCAAGTCAAGTTGTCGTCTTTCTTCTAGGATGGTCGTAACGGCTTGGGGTAGAATTTGTAAGAATGTCTC
>QOCX01001118.1:22249-47427 GCA_005959815.1 Sarcophaga bullata | reverse complement strand
TGAGGGCGCACTTTAAGATCGTACCAAAATAAAAACAAGCTAATGAATATTTTTTAAAGAAAATTTTGAATTTGAAAACCGGCAAGTGATTGGCCCAATTTCTTTTTACCATTCGCATGCTAAAGTGTTAAAATTAATTAGAAATCATGTTTCAGTTACCAAGCAGACATAAGCATAAAACAAGCTTATGTGGACATAGAAGAATGATTAGATGTTTATAACTTTTGATCGGTTGGGTTTATTGGAACGAAAAGGGTGTCTTTGAAAAGATCTTAAGTAGTACTTTTAGAACGTAGCAAAATAAAATGAAAGTCAATAATTAAAACAAAATATTTTTCTTACTATACTTAGATATACGACTAAAAATACCCATACATAATGTAATTGGCTACTCACACCACTAATATTGTGTGTGTTCATTTTTATACATGCGGGACCTATAGTTTAAAGTCGACTCAGAGTTTTTTGGCATCTAGACAAAAATTCTTTGAACTCGTTGGTGATGATAGGTAAAGAAACTTTTTTTATTGATTTCAACTCTTTCCCAAAAGATGGAACTGCCCTACCTTCTTTGCCATGGGATTATACTATTTTGAATGGATTATTTCGTGGAGGAATCTTATTTCTCAATTTTTTTTTTTTTTTTTTTTTTTATTTGAAAACGACAATAATGAAAAATATGATGATTGTGCGAGCGAAGAGCCTTGTTATTTATGGACCAAATATGGCATTGGTGTCGTAGCTAAAAAACTAAATTTAGTAAACGATGCTAAGCTAAGTTTTATTTTCGTAATATAAACCTCAAAAAGGCCCATCAAGTGGCCCATTTAAGACGTATTTCCTTTCACACTTCTTTCATATTTACGTCATATTCTAAACCAAGTGCCATGCAATCCGTATGTGTACCCGGAATTGAATTTCATTTCTTGTTTTCCTTTTTTTTTTTTTTTTGTTCCATTGGCCTGTTAGCCTATAATCTTACAAGAAAAACAACGCACATACGTTGTGTCTTCGATCCTCATATCATGTGGATGGTTTTATGACAGTTTGTCATCAATTTCGTTGTTGTTTTTAATTCTTATTCTCGCCGTGCTTTTTCTTGCCTCTATGCCACACACATACACACAAACAATTTGCGACTTAAAATAAAAGGTTTGCGGAAAATGTATTGCAATTGGACTGCTGCACTGGTGTTGATAAATGTGCCACTGCAGCCACTTGTGTAGCCCCATGGAAAAGTTCAATATTTTAATAAGTAGTTATTTTCCCTTTATTTTTCCATCTTTTCTTTTCCTTTTCCTTTTCCTTTTTATGTTTTCGACGTATTTAAAGGCGTTGGCAAGACGAACATCAAAAAAAAGAGAAAAAAGTGTCATCAAGTCAGACATTGTGTACATTATGGTGTATGGATATTGATGGTTGGCTATTTTTATAATCCAAGACCACTTAAAATGCAGACGTCTGAGATTTCAAAAAAAAAAAAAAGGAGAAAATAACAAGAATTTGCGCATTAAAAGATATTCATACAGAATTTGCGTTGCATTGATTTAAATTTTTAATCTGAGATTTTAAATTTTCAATTTTTGCAAGAAAATCAATTTTGAATTGATTAAAGGCTTGTAGTGACCAATATGTTCGTCTATAGTGGTATATCCATAGTCAACTTCCTTCATACATCGTTTTGTAAAACAAAAAAAAAAATGTTTTCTTTAAAAAGATATTCACTTTCATGTTTTATTTTGATTTTGATGGTCTAGCTTTCCTATGAAACCCATTTCATTTAAATAGGTCCAAGCGATCCAGAATTATAAGCGTTTAAATTTTTCTATTTACCAACATTTGCTTGCTGTGTGCTTATGTTGGCCTGTTAAATGAAAAAACAACTTTTAAGTAATTTTAACGCTTTAGCATGCGAATGGCAAAAAAGTTGGGTTAATACTTTGTTTCAAATTTAAAGCAGTTTTATTCAAAAAATGATCGGTTTCTTTAAGAAACATGCGGTAGCTCGTTTTTATTTTGGCACGATCTGAAAGTACGATCTGAAAGCTTTCCAACGGCACCCCTTTCATTTTAATAGGCCCGATGGATCCAAAGTTATAAGCTTTGAAATATTTTTGTTTACCGATATTTGCTTGCTGTGTGCTTCTGTTGGCCTAGTATTCGACAAAAAAATGTTGACGAGAATTTTGAACAGAAAAATGTTGTGTGTGCGTGTGTGTCGGTTAACATAAATATTTAAAGGCTTATAACTCTGGAAGGCTGGAGTGTATTTGAATAAAAGTGGTGTCATTGGAAAGGTCTGAGGTCAGCCTTTCAGATCAACTAAGAAGCTTCGTCAAGTATTTCTGTCTTAGGAAGGAAAAGATGAGTATTGGGTTTAATAGAGTTTTTTTATAGGTTTTCTTTAACTCTACTGTCTCGACCTTAAAAAACGACCTCAGACCTTTCCACTGACACCCCGTTCATTTAAATAGGCCCAGTGGATCCAAAGTTATAAGCGTTTAAATATTTTTGTTTACCAATACTTGCTTGCTGTGTGCTTCTGTTGGCCTGGTATTTGACAAAAAAAATGTTGACGAGAATTTTGAACAGAAAAAATTTTTGGTGTGTGATTGAGTGGAGTCTGTTTTACACTTTGAAAGTCTGACATGATTATTTTGATACTTTGTGGTCAATTTTTCATATACATTTTTACGAATTATTTGTGGCACTGCTCTGTGAAAATGCATCAACAAAGTAATTTTCTTTACTGTGTCCAGGACTCACATGAGGGTAACAGTTGAATGACTCGTTGTATCCTTTACTCCGAACTGGCTTTGTTGGAGAATGGATACGAGGCGTGCATATTTCTTTTAAAGATCTCTAGAATGTAAACAGATAACCCACATTTATCGTTGAATGCAATTTTTTCAATTTCTTTAAAACCTGATACATTCTCCCACGTTTTGAAGACTTGAAAAAGAAAACGTATCTCAATGTTTAATAAATCATTTAAAATATAAAGTATGGTTGAGGAGGCAATTGTTTTTCATTCGTGACATTTAAACTTTCATGGTGTGGTTGTCCATGCACGGGTACTTTAGACTACCATAACAATAACGTTCTTAATCTTAGTGTTGATATGAAGTGCTAAAGGATTCTTGGAAACACAATAGAGACGTTAGACATGCAAATAAATTTTCTTAAGTTGCCTTGACAAAAATTAAAAGCTTATGGTTGAACAAACTAACTATCTGTTCGAGTGTTTAAAGCACGAGCTGGATTTGTTATTTTATTTTGTACACTTCATCTGTTGTATTCCCTTCATTTACTGTATTATGGATTTATGCTTTATTCTCTCTTATATTTACAAACTATTTTTATTTGTTTGTGCCTTAATTGTGCTTTACAAGATTAAAAGTGCAAAAATATTAATGAAATCATCAACCATGATTTACAATGAAAGGTTAAGGAGGTTCAAATATTGCACGTGTTTGCACAGTTGCACAATGGGATTGTAATTGCTTTCATTCAATTTCAATAAGCCAAAATAATTTCGATAAGAATGTTTTGAAATGAGATGTCCCAATATACATACGGCTAAACTTCTGATAGACCGCATGCATAGTTTCTATCAGAATCCAGTAAAAGACAGAATGGATTTGCATTCTGTCTTAAAATACTATTTTTAAGGATGAGATATCATCAGTACTTGACTGAGGAACTGAGAAAATCGGGTAGGCCATCTGCCATCCGAATCTGGCAATGCTTACGACATGCTATTCTGTCACATAATTTCGTATATTATCTCCTCTGAACGTTATGAATCGATTCATATTTGAGCATTTATTTCCAAAACGAAATTACACGGAAATTTCACAAAAATGTCGTACAAAAATTTGATCAAAGAGAAGTACCAACAGTGCCCAGTGGTATGACCAAGTTTATTGCTAAAGTTCGTGAAACTGCTTTCATTGTTGATGCGCTAAGGCGTAAACGTGCTCGTACAGTGCGAACACCCGAAAATATCAAAACTATGGCTGAGAGTGTGCCAATATCAACTCATTGTCGTTCTCAAGAATTGAACATTTCACGCACCAGCTTACGTCGAATTTTGCAAAAAGATCTCGGTATGATGCCGTACAAAGTTCAAGTGAATGAAGTCCTGAAGCCACATGACCATTCGCTCCGTTTTCACTTCGCTAGATCTTGATTTTGCCAAAAAATTATCTTTTCGGATGAAGCATATTTTCATCTTGGTGCGTGCATTAATAAGCAAAAATTGCCGTAATTGGGGCTCAGAAAATTCATACCTAGTCTAACGGAAATCAATGCACCCAATACGAGTGATTGTATGGTGCGGCCTGGAAAGCGGAGGCATCATTGGCCTATATTTTTTTGAAAAAGTGGGGACGGTGCAACCATTAAGGACAATGGAGACATGATAACCGATTTTTTTCTACCCGCTCTTCGTAGTATTCATGTGAATGATGCTTGGTTTCAACAAGTTAGCGCAACTTGTCACACATCTTATGCCAAAATGGATTTATTACGTCAGATGTTTAATGGCCGTTTAATTAGCCGAAATGTTGTTGTCAATTGGATGCCAAGAAACTGTGATTTGACACCGTTGGTCTCTTTTCTGCGGGACTCCGTTAAAGAAAAGTGTTATGCCGACAAACCGAAGACAATTGAGCATTTGAAACCCAGCATTCGTGATTTTATTGTTGAGATACGATACCAAACAGTCGAAAAAGTTCACGAAAATTGATCTGATTGAATAAGGTGTTGTGAGGCCAGCCGCAGCAGCCATATGAATGAAGTGATATTCCATTTCTAACCGGAAGAATTGTTCTTTACGACAACAAAAAAAAAATAAATTTGGCAATATTTTGGTTTATTGCACCTCTAAACTTAAGCTTTTAAATGGCCCACCCTGAAAGCAACACATTAAGACTAGCAAGGTTTTACGGAAAATTGAGACACCTTTCGTCCTAAAACACTTCGGCACTTATGAGCAAGATTTCAATTAGATTTCCTGCAATAAATTGAATCATACCCATGCCACTGTGACTTAAATGACCTTGATTCGTTTCAATAAACTCTTCCTTGTTGCTGCGCATAATTTTCTGTGCAACATTACCACACGTAAAATGTTTTCTTTTCTTTTTTTGCTTCTGTTGTAGAATTTGTAACTTAATTATGACAATTTTAACACACACACACTAATTTAAATCCATTCATTACATACGTTTTCATTTTCATTACATTTCGTTGCAAGCAATTATAATTGCTAGAGTTTATCTCTCTCTCTGTCTTCGAGTTACGTTTCAGCGTTAGATTATAAATAAAATCCGTAATAAAAATTCGCGTATGCTGGTGGGCCGCCAAACGTGTTATTAAAAATAAAAATTATTTCTTGGAAGCATAATTAATGTGTAATCACAGACAGTGGTTGTGGATTAAAATACGTATGAGTTCCTCAGGCAGAATTCGTAGGTTATGATGTTCTTGTTGGAAACCTTAAGGGGGCGTGTGGATACATTATCTTATGGCTTTATTGATGCGTCAGTTACTTTTTAAGAGTATCACCTGAGTTTCAAATTCAATGAAGGAACAGTCTGTTCCCTCTCCGAGTTTGGCAAACAATTGATGCGGGACTCTATCAGATATCTGAATAAACTGAGCAGATTATTCCAAGTCATATGAGAATTCAAGGCAATGTGGGCAGATCTGAATAACTTTGTGGAATTAAAAGATTAGTTTAATAGAGTAATCACGGCAAAAGGAAAGGTATAAAGAAGCGACTGATTTGAGATTTCGCTGGTAGGTATATTGGAACAATATTTGAGTATTGCATCGAATAATTGGGCCTATGATAGCCGTCTTTCTAAGCGCGATTGGAGACAGAGTAGTATTAAATTAAGTGCCCAGTATGTAGAATGTGTGACGGAAAGAATGCATCACTAGAACACATATTTGGTAACTAAGTGGTGTTATTGCCTTTCAAAAGAAAATACCAGAAGATTTATCAGGTCCTAGACAGAGAATTATACTTATTTATACCGGACAGCAATCGCCAAGCTGCCCTAGCTCCCCAGACAACCCGTACTATTTCGGAGTTAACCTGTTAATGCTGGTCTAGAGACCTGACTGACAGATAGTATCACTAATGTCTCGTCTCTTATACTTTCTATTCAAGTTGAACTTTCGAAGCCATACATTTTTGGGGACAGAAATTCCCGATTACGTCAGAATATCGGTTTCCGATCCATCAGGATGCCATAGAACGTTCTCTTCTAGATTACTTTCTTCACTTTTGTTACTAAGTCTGGTAACGAAGCATTTTCCAAAATCTAGTGGTTCTGTGCACGGAACAGTTAGCATTAGGTCCCATGGTACCATGATGAGTTTCGTATTAGGCTTGTTTATCATTGTCCCTGTGGAACAGACTAAAATCACACAGAGCCTCTAGGTTATTAGAGATTTGTTCTGTTTATACCGACAATGAATCCATAAGTCAATATTGGTCAACTATTTATCCATTGAAGTCACCGTAGTCTAGTAGATAGTGTGTTGGCTTATTAGACGTGAGGCCTCGGTTCAATCCATGGTCAAACATCTCCAACTAAACGAAATATAAAAAAAATTTCTTCGGTGACTTCCTCTTACCAGATTTCTGGCAAAACCTCAGAGAGTAAAATAAAACTGCCATGAAGAGTTTCTCAATAATCTGTTGTTCGGAGTAGACATTAAACTGTAGGTCTCGTCACCTCGTGTATAAAAAGATAAAGCACACAACATAAGTGGTGTGAGACACGAGATTGTAATCCTGGCTAAAAGGGTTGTCATGGTCATTCATGCATGTATGTTACCTCTGACATCCATTCAGATCATTTGAGGCATCTATAACCCTGCCTATGACCTCGTAAACAGTGTTGTCAAATGAGTTCAAGAAACTCCTAAGGCTGCGTAAATACATACATAATTGGCCATTACAACCCTTCAGTCAGGATTACGGCCTAGCTTCTCACACCANACTTCAAGGCTGCCTAAATAGCTGCAAATAAAAATACAAGAGCCACCTTAACAAATTTGCAAAGCCAATCAACAACCAAGTAAGATTAATCCAACGTGTTCGAATATATAATCTAACTGGTTTCAAGAATTATCTAAAATTCTTACCGTTATTTTACCGTTATATTGAGACATTAATCTTAGCTTATCTGATGTTAATTATTATTTAAAATAATTACATAATTTCGAATAAATTTGCAATAACAAATTAATTAATCAAACAATTTAAAATAATTGAATAACAACAACAACAAAAAAAATCACATTAAATTTAAAAGCCAACAAGCCATAAGTAAACAGCTTTAGTGCGCTAGGGTTGTCACTAGTAAGTGTAAATTAATTATACACCTTAAAAAGGTGTTGAACTGGCCAAAACAAGCCAACCTAAACGTATTTATTTATTGTGTTATTTTAAATCATTTAAGAATCGTTTATTTTGGGCAACCAGTTTTGAGGAAAAAAAAATTGAATTCAAAGACAACTTTCCAATTTAAAGCTTAAATCTGATGAAAATTAAGAAATAAAACTTCAAAGAAATTAATTTTTTTTTTTATAATAATTTATGCAAAATAAATAATTTATCGTGTTTAGAAATAAACACCAGAAGCAGAGACATCATTTTGTTTTTGTTTTTTTAGAAAATTTTTTAAAAGCAAAAAACAAATTATATCACATGCCTTTGAATATTTTTCAGTCAGCAAATGCAACATATATTAAACGTGTATTACCGTTATGTACTTAATTTAATTGCTTAACACGGTAAAACATGTGTCTGTAGTGCCGCATAGGTAGCTGTTGCTGTTGCTGTGTTGTTTACAAATCCATTCACATGTGTTGCTTCTTATTTCCGTTCAAGTATCCTTGAACGTGTAGGTAACGTTGTTTTCAATGGGCAGAAGAAAGTTGTTACCAGTGTTTACCAAGAGGTACGTACCTATGTTGCTCAACTCGTGTGTTTTCTATTTAATTGCTGCTATTGCAAAGAAATTTATTATAAAACCCATAGAAATGGCAACTTGTGCCTTATGTCTGCTGTTGTTGCACGCATGTATACTTCGATTTTTTCTTTTCAGGGGGGAGGGGGGTTAAATAAGCCAATTGAAAATAATACTTTTTCTCTTTTATAAGTGGCATGGAAAGTAATTTCTTTTAAGAATCTTATTTTACGTGTAATTTTTCTCTTTTTTTTTTCAATAACAATTTAAAAAAAAATATTTAAAATCGTTTTAAAAATTTTTAAATCCCCAAAAATTATGTTTTTTTTTTTTTGCTGCATATCTCATAAATATTTAAACAAAAGCCCGTTTGCGATATTTGTTTAATTAATAAAACAGATGGCATTTTTTTTTTTTTTGCCAAAATCTTTTGCTTGATTTCCTATATACCCAACCGCACAATCTCTATATGCTCGTCTATGACGATCATACATCTGTTTAAGCCTCTTTATATACCAGAATATTTAGTTCATAAATTAATCAATAGTGTGGACTTCAACTTGCTTATGCTCATGCTAAATGGGAAAAATTAAAATAAAATATGCTCAACTACCAACAACAATTTCTACTTTGAAATGAAAGGCTAGAAACTAAAAAGTTAAAAACATTTTTTTTAATTTGAATTCATACACCAGTTTTTGCTAGTGACAAATGGCTAAAACGCGTGTTTTCATTAATAAAAATTGAAATTACTTTTAAACCAACAAACCCCAAATGTTCAATGTTAATGACAATTCTTTAACAAGCCTAAAAAACTCATTGAAATGTTTGCAGTATTTCTAGAATGTTTTTAAACTCCAAAGTGAGGTTTGTATGCTTCAAATAAATTCATCAATGAGTGTCTTATAAGCCCCTACCCAATAATAAAGATTTTAGAAACTGCGTATGTATTAGAGAGTATTAGAGAGTAGTGCTTAAAATTTCCATGAGTATTACAGTACAAGAAAAACAATGAAATTCAACAGTACATGGCTAGAGAATAAATCAATAGCATTACTTTCCGTTATTCTTTAACTCTTGGAGTAAAAGGCCGTAATAAATAACTTTCAGCAGACATTATTGGGACTGATTTTCTCACCAAATATAAATCATTTATAAATCGAGAAAGATAGAAAAAAAAAATTGGAATTGTAGGGGAAGCGGAGCTGATGGGCTCGATCAAATTTGAAAATTGTTTGAAATTTTGAACCAAGAATTTCAAAACAGTTTTCAATACGATTGGGTAATATTTCGAACCGGAGATACAGTCGACGAAGTTAACTTTGTTTTACAGAAGAAAAAATGTACTCTACACAAATCGATTAATATCGGATAAATAATCGAATGGTAGGAGAAACAAACCTTCAGCTATGGTATCACGGACAGTTTTGGTTACTGTTGGACTTTACTTAGGACCGAAGATATTGGTGACGAAGCTCATATAGTCTGAAGATAATATTTTTATTATTGGCTAAAAAATGCAAGTCCTTGACCAAAAAAAAATGTAAGTTATCGACCAAAAAAAAAAAAAAAAAAACTACTTATCGATCACAAAACGCAAGTCATCTACTAAAAATTACAAATATTTGAAAAGCAAACAAGTCATCGAACAAAAAAGTTTAAATCATCGCCCAAAAAATACAAGTCATCCAACCACAAATCGCAAGTAATCGACCAAAGAATCCAGTCATCTACTAAAGCATCCATTCATCTACCAATTAAAAACCGTAAGTCTTCGATCAAGAAATGCAAGTCATCGATATAAAAATCTAAATCATTGATCGAAAATATGCAAGTTTTCAACCAAAAAAAAAAAAAATACCAGTTATCGATCACAAAACGCAAGTCTTCTACCAAAAAATACAAGTCATCTACCAAAGAAAATGCAAGTTATCACCTAAAAAATGCTGGTCATTCGACCAAAAAAAATCCCGCCATAAAACAAAAAAAAAACAAGTCACCCAACCAAAAATCGCAAGTCATCGACCAAGAAATGCCAGCCATCGTCCAAAAAATGCAAGACATGGAACAAATAATGCGAGTCATTACCTAGGAAATGCAAAATGCCAAAAATACGTGATTTTGTTATCTCTATATATAGAAATGCATATGAACTAAATGAGAATTATTAAAATTTTTAACTAAAATTTCATTTTTATCCGTATTTATGTAGAGCACTTTTTCGTTGCCCGTTTGAAGAAAACAATTAGATTTGACGCCTACATCCCCGGATCCAAGTAAAACCCCGGCCCATAACGAAACCTGTTTTGAAATTCTTGAGACTATAGCTGTACAACCCACTAGATCCATTTCTCCAACTAGGTCCATTTGTTATCCGATTTACTCCGATTTTTATACATCTTTAACAAATTTAGCAAATTTATGTTATAACGGAGTATTGCAAATGATTTTAGCAGAAGCTGTGGAGATGAGTAGGAGGATGTAGGAGACTGTTCCTTACCTTCTGTGTACATGCCCGGCATTAGGTCGGAAGAGAAAGAGGCACCTGGGTGCTTACTATATGGAGGGTCTGGATCAACTGTCATGCATTGATACTGGTAGTCTGAGGCGCTTCATCGGAAGCTCCGAGTGGTTCCTCCACTGGTGAAAAATATGTATGGCCTAATTATGTTCGTTTATAACTGTATCGAGGAGACAGCCACTTCTACCTACCTACATACTGATGGTGTATAGAATATCGTATTTGTGTAAGTATTTGTATTAAATTTTTCACTATGATGTACTGAATAAAACGCATCGATATTTATCGATAGTAAGTGAATTATTGCGATGTATCGATAAGATGCACTGAGAATTTTAAGAACATCGATGTAAATTGTCCATTACTATCCAGGGTCTGGTAGATCCAGAGTCCAAAAGAAGGTTACATCAAGAATTATAGCGATGGTTGGCAACCCTATCATTGTAGATCTTGTTACAGACAACCAATCGCCGGCTTTACTGGACAGACTTGATTAAAGGAACTGAAACCAAATTCGTAATAAGAATACAGGGAAGAGTCTTTATTGCGTCTCTTTACACCTTAAACAAGTACTGTTCCTAAAACTGTTGAAAGTAAAGCCATAACAAGGTCATGCCAAAGCAAATTTTAAATGGAATTGCCCGTCTCCTAAGTGTTTTCCAGCTGCAATTCAGATTTTTAAAAATAATTTCAGAAAGAAAGAAAAAAAAAAAATAAAGAAAACGTGATTGCGATTTTTATTTATGGTTGAAAGCCTAAACATGCATAAGTAATGCAACTCAACAACATTATTTATGCGAATATGATACTTTTGATGGTCTTTAGCACTTATGACAGGGCAAATTGATGGATAATCATCACCTAAAAATCGTGCCTTAAGAAGTAAAATAATAAATGCGTGCCGCAAAAGTACTTTTGCTTATTCAATATATGGGGAAGTATAGCCAACACATAAATATGGAATTTAAATTTGTATTCCTTTTCCCATCATGGAATTTAATAACCATTTAAACGCAATAAAAACACGAAGTAAATGTTTTCAAAAATATTTTTCAAGGTTTGGCTATACTTCCCCTTTGTATGTACGATTAGATTGATTACATAATAATCGAATGTGATTTCAATTTCTTTCGTAATTGAAGCACGCATTTCTTGTCATAGTAATTTCGCTTCAAATAAAATTGTTTCAATTGAAGTTTTCAATTTTATATAAAAACACGCTACTGTTTGACCAAATTTAGTATTTTAAAGTGACAACTTCAAGTGACTTCAATTGATTAATACGAATACGCTCTCTTCAATACAATGTACACCACCAAAGTAAGTTCATTATAAGTAATCTTCTTATGTAATCTGTTTTTTATTTCAAAATTTATTTTTCTTTTGAAGATTCCCGTATTACTTACCTTAATCTGTGCCAGTTCCCTAGTGCAGGGAGGATATTTAGGTAGTCAATTGGCTTACAGTGGTGGATTTCCCCCCCAAGTACCATTTGTTGCAGATAACTATCTACCAGCCTATGGTGCACCACATCCCTATGCAGCACCATCTCCAGTAGCTCCTTATGGTGCTCCACATTCCTTTGGTGTGGGTTATTCTTCTCCTCCTGTAGTGAAATTCCGCAGCTTTGGCCCATTTACAACATACGCTTCGGTACGATCACATCACAAATTTGCTTTTCCCGCTCCAGTACCCTCATTCTATAATGCACCACACCCCGGTGTGTCTTATGCAGCTCCACCAGCAGTTTATAATGATTATCCATCAGGGAATGCTGTTGTAAAATTTGGTCCCCCAATTACCACTACTACCACAACATATTCCACAACTGCACATGCAGCAGCTCCCATAGCCGTGGCTAATTCTGCTGTAGCTGGTTGGTAAATGCTAAATTTACTGTGACTTGTCATGCCTATCAGTATTAAAATTTTTTTTATGTTTTTACGTTGTTTTAATGTTAAAACAACAAAAACCAATTAAAACCGTTAAATAAAGCATTTATTTACAGTTCGGTAGTAAAAAATAAGAAATATTTTTTCTTTAAAAATAGAGTGGCGCTTAAGTGACGAATGACGTAATATATCCTCCATGAGTTTATTGACAAAAGGTTCATTGATAGCCTTCACGTAGGAAAATTAATGAATAAACTTGACAGGTTAATTTAAATTCTAGACAAGGTATATTCAATCCACTAAAATATAAACTGGCCTAGAGGCCATCTTGTCTCTACAATCATAAGACATCTTCCTTTAAAATGTTACTGCCAGAGCTGCACTGATGCCTAAGTTCTTAAATATCTTTAGGCCATGTATGGTGGTCAACACTTCAATTTTGCCTGTATTGTAACCAAATCACCCGGGTTTTACCAGCAACTATATGATACCAGAGACTGTGAACTCACACTCCCACGCGGGAAGAATTGTTTTCTGAAGCTGTCATCAATGACGGTGGTATAATGATCTTCACTGATGTCTTAAAAACAGAATGTGGAACTTGATTTCGGGTCTATGAAGGTAAGCCATCACTCAACGGGACATACGGATTACCTAACCAGGCCAGCGTTTTCAAGACTGAAATTTTTTCCACTGAACTATCTGCACCGGAATACCACCTCGTTAAATCAAAGGTCGCCATGAGTTGCATCGACCCTCTACACCGTATACGTCGCCATCCGTCTCTATTGGGTCCCAGGCAACTGTGTCATGGTAAAAAAATCAAAAATGTGGGCGAACAGACACGGTAAGGATCGAAAATGTTTGAGGAAGAAACGGTAGAAGAGATATCTCTACAAGCACAAATTTTTCCAATTTGAAAAAACAGCATGGAATTCACCAACTTATCTGGTTGTCGAATTTCAAAACTACTGTGTCCAGCAGTGGACAGCAGGAATATCAAGGAACTATTTACGTTCGACAGGAGAACGCTTCACACTCTAATAGGAATTCTAATGGGACATTGAGCATTGGGCCACCAGAATTACTGCAGAAGCTGCCATAATGTAGAAAAAACGGAATCGGTACATCGCCTGTTATGTTAATGTCCTGCACTTTAAAACAGACGTCATGGGCGAATGTGGCACTAAGGGAACTGGTCGGTTATATCCGGAGCTAGAGCTGGTCCAAATCCACCACTAACGGATCTTGACAAGAAGACTTAACTCACACTGGGTAATAAAAAGCTGAAATAGCGGCCAATCTGATAAGTAATGCCCCATGCAAGAATTTCTTTTTATAATTTATGTGGCGCCGTGAAATAAAGATTGTAACAAAAAGCTTATAAACGTTCCATTTTTGTAAGTGCAAGCAGCCTTTGAAGTCAATGTTCGTTTATGGCGAAGATCATCATTAAAAATTTTTCTAAAAACGTTGCTCAAAAACAAAAGAAAAGCAACTTCATTAAGAGTGTTAAGTGTGATCATTAATATTGGCATCATCAGATACGTTGTCTCTAAAATTCAAAAGGCAAATCGTTTAAGAATTTACTACCTTTGTCACTAAAATGATTAGCACTTGAAAAGATTGTATGCTGCCGCCCTCATAAACACATTGTTTTAGTCAACCATTCATCCGTTCATTCATTCAATTAAATATTCCTGTTTGTAAATGTCATTGTCATCATAACATTTCAGAAAAACCTAAATAAAGTGAATTTGTTGTTGTGAGTCAGTCATAGTGATTGAATTGAACCTCAGACAACATAAAATATCTTGTGGTTTTTTTTTTTTTTGGAATTTAACGAAAACTTTTGAAATAAAAAACTTTTTTTTAATTTTAGTTTAAAAATTATAAATTATATTCCAGTTGTTATTGCTTTTTTGTGTTTTGCAACAAATTTAACATGATTTTTTTTATTAACTTTTAAAGGCTATTCAGTATGAAGTTGTTGCACGAGTTTTCGGCATTTTTCAAAATATTTTTTTTTTTTTAATTTTTTTTAACAACATTTCGCTTGAACAATTTCGTTAATGATGTTAATGGTTCTTAAACAAAAATATAATTTTTTACTGCAGCTGTAAAAAAAAAAATTAATATTTTGTTTTGTCTTCATCAGTTTTAATATCCGCATTCCTGTGGCTGCCACTCATTTAAGTGGAAATAAAAAATATGCCCTAATTTGTTAACAACAAAAAAAAGGAAGTGAAATATAATTGGGCACGTTCGTCAAAAAAATGTTTCAATAAATTGGCAACACATACCACAAAACCTATACCAACTTATATTTCTCTTTTTGTTTTGTGTCTCTTGAAAAGATTCCATTTGTGTCCTCAATTGCAAAAGAAAAAGTTCTTAAATTTAAAAAAAAAATACATGGCATGCCATGTGTCATGAGTCGTTGTCAAACTTATTACTCTTCAACAAAAGACTTTGAACAATACATGGAATACTGCTGAAAGATTTCAAATGTTTTACATTTTCAAAGCTTTTGCTGAGAGAGAGAGGATGTAGGCGAACAAATAATTTTTCATATTTCATGTTATTCGTGATATCTTTCTGGGGCTTAAACATTACTCGACGTCTAATAAGCCAACACCCTAGTTATTAGACTACAGCGATAGCAGATTAACTGTCTGTTAATTTCTCTCAGTGTCTTTTATCAAAAATATTTCCTTTGTAAAAATCAACATCTTATCACCTCCAACTAAAACATAACTCTTGAAACAAAAAAAAAACACACACACACTCACATATACATATTCAGAACGGAAATCAAAGCTTTCAATTTATTAAACAAAAAAAAAACTTTCTGGAAACCAAAAAATATTAATGAGAGTTCAAACGCTAATTAATATAAAAAAAATTAATTTAAAATTTATACGGATTTTAATTAGATTCTTAATAATAAACAATATCTCAGAGTCAGAGTCAAGCTTATAAATATTTAAACGAAAAACAAAATAAATTATAACACCAATCAACTGAAATATTTTCGTGAACTTTGTGGTTAAACTTGGTAAATGTCATGCGCTTGCTGACACGACAAGAGATTAAATGTAGGCAGTAAAGAATTTGAAACACTCTATAAAAAATAATTTGAAAGAAGTACAATACAGTGAAAGAAAAAAGTATTATCTTCAGTTCAATATGCCATCATTAGATCATAGTATATTACACATACGAACATAATTCGTAGTTACAATCCTTTAGGTATAGCACTTATGTATATTGTATGTGCACACTTAATACATGAGTGGCTGGGACATACAGTTTAAAGTCAACTTCAAAAGACAGATTTTTAAAATAAGTTTTCATGGCAATTTTATTTGCTCACAGAATTTTTGCCAGAAAAGACTTCAGAAGTCATGGAAGGAATATTTTTTATGTTTCGTTTTGTTGAAGATATCTGACCTGGGGTATGAACCGTGGTCTTCCGTGTAATAAGCCATCACACTACCTACTAGACTGCGGCAACTTCAGTCTAATTACTTAACTTGAACCTTGAGGCCTATATAAATACAACCTGACCACTAGGCGTATAATTCATTTATTTTTAGACAAACAGTGTAAATAATATTGAAACCAAAACCATCGAATACATTGGATAAGATAGTCATTGGAATCTAACAGGTAGTGTGTTGGCTTATTAGACGAAAGGCCAGGGTTCGAATCCCCGGTCAGACATCAAAAAAATATAAAAAATATTTCTTCGGTTGCTTCCTCCTCAGCAGATTTCTGGCAAAAATCTGGAGGGTAAATAAAATGTGCCATGAAAAGGAGTCTCTCAAAAATCTGTCATTCGGAATTACTATTAACTGCAGGCCAATTATGTATGTATGTATGTATGAATAAGAACCCCTTCTAACAGCATCAGCTAGCTGCCGAGCTAAAAATGATAATATTTAGTGTAGGCTACTGGATATGTTTTTATATTCATGGTATGGTATTCACAATAGGAAGTGAAAATTAATTCTTGGCATATGATTAACATTTCGTTTTTATATCTTTTCCGATTCCTAATTAATATTTAAATTCTTTAAATTAAATGAAGTTCTTAAAATATACCGAAAATGATTAGATTTATTGGCATAATTTTAAACGTTATATTTCCATTCTAATTAGAAATTAGGAATTTCAGTTTAACAGAGTCACATATGTATATCGTAGACTATATATTTACGTCACAATAGGGTCACATAAATATGGAAAATATTTAAAATATTTTTGAATTTAAATATGCGCTACATAATCAGAAAACTAACAAGGTTGCTTTATGTAGTGATTACAAATTCAAGCATAACAGATTAGAATACAGTTGAAGGATTTTGTTATCAAGGTTTTTACTTCAGAAAGATTTCTTACGCTTGTTACCTCAGGAAGCATAACATGATCATAAGATCAGGCAATGAAACTCCTTGAACTCCACTGCTAGAACACCACGTGTAAAATTTAAAGGCCACTAATAAGACTTGCAATACAACAACACAATATATTTTTACAGAGAAAGTTGTTTCTATCAACAACAGATGGCAAGCCTTCTTTGCTAGAATCCTAATGAAATATAAAAACAATAATAATTAGGCGTGAATAAAACTATAGCATAACGTGTGTTTGTTGTAAGATGCTGGGTAGTAATCCTAACTAAAGCGTTGTTTGTAATAAACAATTAAGGAGATAAATAAGGGATCTTGCAGACTGTGCAATTGTTTCAATATCGTTGACTTATGCTATCTGAGAAGAATACCAAATAAATTGGATACAAAATATGTAACCTTCACTGAGTTAACAGCTCTCTATTAATAATTCGATAATATAGGCTTCAGTCTATAATTTCGATTACCTGAAATAGCTTCTAACAACGCTATGTTTTTGTTTAGATTACTGCTACTGAGTAAAGAATGTTCAAAAGAAAGACGGATAACTTATGATATACTCTTCTTAGCGCCATCTAGTTGACTCTAGACAGATGTCAACTACTGATTGATGTCGACTTCATGGGCTTAGCTTGTAAGCTGGTGATTGGCCTACTTATAAACAACGGTCTATGCGAACATGAGCTTAATGAGAATCACTTTGTTGTATCGATTTCGTTTCTTTCACATCCTGACAGCTTCTGCAGTAATCCTGATGGGGAAGATCAAACTTGTCAGCGAAATCATCAACAGCACAGTGAATTTCCGTGAGATTGTCAATCATTCTCTTGTCGAACTTAAGTAGTTCCCTTGTTCTCCCGTTGTTCATTTCTGGACACAAGAGTTTTGAAATTCTTTAAACAGGTTTGTTGGACCACCTATTCTAAATATCTCTTCTATTGTCTCCTACTCAAACATCAATGATCCCTTGTGTACCAGTACGTCCGCCATTTCGTTCCCCTATATGTCAGCAGTTGGCTTAATACGTTTTGATGCTGTGCTGTCATGGAAGTGGAGTTATGATTTGATATCCACTATAGAAGACATAGTTATTCCGTGACTTTAGCTTTTTTTTATTTTTTTCAGGATCTTTTCTTGTAATAGTATAGCACACTATTATTATCGACAGTCAGGTCTTTTATTTAACTTTGGTTCTAGCAAAGACATAGCCATCCTAGCATCCTTTTAAGGAAATTAGGGGCCTATAAATAATATAAAATTATAATTGTTGTTGTTGTAGTGCCCTAGTTTGAGGAAGATATTTTAGCTTCAGTACTAAAGTCAGAAGAATTGTTTAGCAAGCAAACCTAGAAAGCTGTTGCCCTGATTTCAAACCATTCCGAAATAATATGGCTTAGATGGCTATAAAGTCGACTCAATAAAGCTCTACTAGATACTCGCTCCACTTATGTTGTGTGAGACAATTATTTTTATGAGCGGTGGGACCTACAGTCGATACCGAATGACAGATTTTTGAGAAACTTTTTCATGGCAATTTTTTTTATTTACTCCCAGATATTTTGACAGAAATCTGCTGAGAGGAAGTCGTCGAAGAAAAATTTTGCTAAATATTTCGCTGTGTAGGAGATGTCTGACTTGGGGCTTGAACAATGAAACCAACACATTACCTGTTAGACTGCAGTGACGTCATTTCCTTTACTGCTACATTAAAGGGTGATATGTCTAGGTTCGCCATATCTGACCTGGGGTTTGAAGCGTGGCCTCACGTCTAATAAGCCAACACACTACCTTCTAAACGACGGCGACGTCGATGATGTTTATGGTTTATTCTCAATCAGTGTACAGTCACTAGTCGACCAGTGTCTAATCCAAACTCCCACAAATCTGTTTACGTTCTACTGCCGCTAATGAGCAACCTAGTGGTCCCTTTATCATATTCACGCCATGTCTACCCAGAGATCTTACTGGAATTAATAGCCATCCACTTATAATTTGCCTTTCCAAAATATACAATGAGAATACCTCTTTTAATACATCTCACATCCTTTTCAGGAAATTAGGGGCCCATAAATAATTAATTTTTCTTTGTAGTACCCCAGTTTGAGCAAGCTTCAGTACTAAAGTAAGAAGAATTGTTTAGGAAGCAAACCTATGAAGCTGTTGCCCTGATTTCAAACCATTGCGAAATAGTGAGGCTTAGATGGTCATTTAAAAATTTTATTTTGGGAAATTCTAAATTGGATTTTTTCTAGGTCAGAATTTTTAATTTTTTTTCTTTTTTAATTGCAAATCAAATTTAAGCATGATTATTGTCATTCCATTCATTCATTGGGTATACAAATTTGTGTAATTAAAACCGAAATTTATGTTACAATTTAAGCCAAGATAAGGTTGTTAAACTTAAGGAAAAAAAATGAGAGAAAAAAACGATTTCGATTTTAAGATCAATTTAAACTCAAGTATGAAACGTGCCATTGGTTAGTTTGGTCAGGTAAAAGGTCACACAATAGAAATAAAAATTATTTCTTGGTTTTTTATTTTTATTTTTGTTTTGTTTTTGTTTTGGCTAAGTTAATTAATTTGTTTTTTTAAATAATTGTAGTGGAGAGCTATTTGTATAACTGGTCTGTTTTGTTTTTATTTTTATTTTCGGCATAAAGTTGTCATTATTTTGGTAATTTATTTTAAACGTCATTTCTCTCTATTTTAACCACAAATACAAACCAATAGGTTTGTTAAGCATTTATCTCTCTGTTAATATTGTATGTTAATTTGTTAAACGCTTTGGTATGCACTTGATTACGAATAAAAAAAAAATGTCTTTGAAACAATAACTTAAGTTTATGAAACTTAAACAAAAATTTCAAGCATTCGAATGATAAGTTTGAAAACAGGGAATGACCCGCTGATTCCGTAGCGCCATCAAATGATTAAAATTTATAGAAACAAAAACAAAAAAAAAATTAAATTCAAAATTAAATTGTTTTTATTTTAAAATAAATAGAAATAATTTTTTTTGTTTTTCATTAAAAATCAACTCATAATTCAAAATTATAAGTCTAGGCTAATTAGAGAAACAATATCAATATGAGCCTTCAGCTCTTGAATGTATTGTAAATGTATACAGTGTTGGATGAAATAATAGGTATGCAATAAAATTTTCAATATTTTCACAAATTTTTAAGCCTTATTATTTCAATAAATAACACTATGCAACAAAATACAAAAAATTAAATTCACCCGAGTAACTAACTAGCCTAGGTTGTTCAGTTAGTTAAGTAGAATTCAAAAATATTTTTTTTTTATATTTCTCAAACCCTTCAAACTTGTTTTATTTGACAAAAACTGTTTTTTTTTTTTGGACTTTATGCAGAAATTTATTTATAACACAAACACTTCTGTCCAAATGTCCAAAATTTAATTTATTGGAAAGAAGAGGGATGGCCCTTTCAAACGATATATACACATTTATTATTTGACTTAATATGCTATGAGGTTTGATGAGATAAACTTGACAATTGCGATTTTTTTTTCCTATTTTTTCAAGTTTGTCCGTTCATAGTAGCAAACTTCAATTGAAAATACGAAATAAGTAATGACATTCTGAAAGTGCATTATCTTGTGAAGAGATTGACATTTCGTTTGATCAAACCGGATAAAAAGTAGCGTACTTATTATTTAAAGAGTCTAACAGTTTGAACTTTTCGTTCAAAAATTTTCAGAATTTTTAGTTGAATTTTGATTGTTTATCGGAAAATGTGTCAATTTCACATTTGAGCGACTGCCAGAAGTTGGCCTATGTTTGGGCAAAGGCAAATAATAATATTTGCAAAAAAAAACACAAATATTAGCCGACTTCTGATAGTCGGGCAAACGTGAAATAGACGCATTTTGTGATAAACAATCAAGATCCATAAAAAATTCTGAAAATTTTTGAACTGAAAGTTTATTTGATAAGATAACATATATAAAAAAAAATATAACACAACTCTTTTATTATTTAAATAGTAACTACTGTAATTTTTGTCCGATTTAATCAAACAAAATGTCAATCTCTTCACAAGATAATACACTTTCAAAATCATCATCATTTATTTTGTATATTTTAATTTAATTTTGCAATTACGAATAGCTAAACTTGAAAAAACGAGAAAAAAATCATATTTTTCAAGTTTACCCGATCAAAACTCATAAGATATATGTTTGAACAAAATCTTTATGTATACTGTTCGAAAGGTTAATCTCTTCCCTTTCTAAAAAAAAAACTTTGGATTTTTTGAAATAGGTTCAAACATATTTTGTTAATCAATGTTTTTGTGTGAAAAGATCAAAAAAAAAAACAGTTTTTGTCCAATTAAACAAGTTTGGAGGATTCGAGAAATAAAAAAAAAGTATTTTTGAGTTCAACAACTTAGCCTATGAAATTATTCGGCAGTATTTTCACTGCCGCATTGGTCATTATAACCCTTACGTACGATTTATGCAAAGTCATGTTTAAATGCAAATATAATCACCAAAATAAATACTGAATTTAGATCAAAGACCGAATGGAATATTAAAAATTAATTCATATGATTTGGAATAATTTCAAATGTAAGGCATTCAAATACGATATTAATTAAGATTTCAAATGCATGAACAATTTTGTGATCAAACCCTACAATATGGTTTGGTTTGATTTGATTTTGAAAAATAACTTCAAGTATGCTAGCATGTCTTACAATATATGTGTGGGATAAAATTAACGAGATAGGATATAGAAAGCCAATAAAGTCGTCGTAGTCGTAGTATGTAGTGTGTTGACTTATTGGACACAAGATCTAGGTTCATCTTGATCAAACAATTTTGGCGACTTTCTGTCAGCAGATTTCTAGCAAAAACTCTGATTGTAAACTAAAATAATCATCAGGATTACGATCTAGTTTATCACAACACTTATACTCTGTTTATTAATTTTATACATGCGTGGCGGGACCTACAGTTTCTTTGAGAAGCCTTTTTTATTGCAATTTTAGTTTACAATCAGAGTTTTTGCTAGAAATCTGCTGACAGAAAGTCGCCAAAATTGTTTGATCAAGATGAACCTAGATCTTGTGTCCAATAAGTCAACACACTAATATACTACGACTACGACGACTTTATTGGCTTTCTATCTCCTATCTTGTTAATTTTACCCACACATTATTGTAAGACATGCTAGCATACTTGAAGTTATTTTTCAAAATCAGAGATCAAACCAAACCATATTATAGGGTTTGATCACAAAATTGTTTATGCATTTGAAATCTTAATTAATATCGTATTTGAATGCCTTACATTTGAAATTATTCCAAATCATATGAATTAATTTTTAATATTCCATTCGGTCTTTGGTCTAAATTCAGTATTTAGTTTTGTGATTATATTTGCATTTAAACATGACTTTGCATAAATCGTACGCAAACATCAAAACTCAGTTTTGTTTTGTTTGGATTTTGGATTTATTATTCCACATGCATGTTTTAGAATTAAAAATTCCTGATGTTTTTTTTTTTTTTTTGAAGTATTTGTTTAAAATATGTTTAGAATTGCATATGATAAAATATATTAACATTTTAAAACCATTGTTATAAATAATTTTCGATAAACTTCCATGATAGTGGAGAATAAAAAAAATTTTTTTTGACCAAGTTTGTGTGTGTTTGTGTGTTTGCTTTAATTTGGTAGATTTCTATCAAACAAAACAAATGTTTGTTTAATCTTTAAATGTAAGCAAATGATTACACTTTAAAATCATTAATACAGTGCTGGAGGAAATAATAGGTATGATACTCTCTAACAGGATATTCCGCCTGACATTGACATCGGAATCTTATTGGCGTGGCAGATAATAATAAATTCGGAGCATATGAAGACTTCATTGAAACAATAGAACATTTTGAATGGTATTACCCAGCCTTCATATGGTCAAGATTCAAATACATTAGGGGCATAAGAAGTTTTCGAAAAATTTTAATGAAGTTCGCAGACTTCGCATTAGAATCGCTTCATCTTTTGCATACATCAAGCTGGCATTGTGGTTTAGTTGCAAGCCTTTAGTATAGGGCGTTGCAGGAGTAACGGATCCCAGATTATGGCCGTTAGCTATATTGTTGATGTTGCCGGTGAGTTTTTATATCTTGACTCTGGCGTTACCAGCAAAACTGATGTCAATCTAGAAATCAAGCATAGAATCCATCCAATCCATTTTACTTCTGTCTCAATAGACAATTGAGCAGTAGAGGCTTCTCTCGTGTAACGTAACTAAGGCTCTACAAATTTTTCATCCTCCCTAAGCTCGCCCCGATGTAGCAATCTTGAGTATGTTTGGGAGAAGAGTCTTATGAAGACTAGCATAATGGTTTAATTGCAAGCCTTTACTATATATTGTCGAAAGCGTATCGGATCCCAGATTATGCCCGTTAGCTATATTTTTGATGTCGTCAGTGAGTTTTTATATCTTGACTTTGGCGTTACCAGCAAAACTGATGTCAGGCTAGAGATCAAACGTGGAATCAATCCTGACAACACATTTTACTTCTATCTCAATAGGTAATTGAGCAGTAGAGGCTTCTCTTGTGTAACTTAGCTAATGCTCTACGAGTTGCTCATCCTCCCCAAGCTTCCCTGTGAAGCAATGGCATTAACGCTGTTACGCCCCGATATAGCAGTCTTGAGTATGTTTGAGTGAAGAGTCTTACATATGATCTTTAGTACAATGTGAGTTGGGAATGATTTCTGCATCCCAGTGAGCTTTTCAACGCCATGCATATTATGCAGCGCATTAAGCTCTAGCGACTGTGCTGAATTGTACATGTGATGCGAATGGAAGGTTATATTCCGGCTCTATATATATGTTTGATGTGACCAATAGTTCATATGTTAGCAGCTTAAAGGCCTTGAAAAATAAAAATTCATCGTTTAATCTCTGTAATGATATTTGAATTCCCCTTAATCTAGCCCTAAAGATTGAGGGCTCTGCATTGTAATCCATCTTGTCCTACTTCAATAATTTTTTAGAATTTTTTTTTAATTTTTGTCAAAAGTCCATGTTTAAAGTATTTTTTTTTTTGTGTGTTTAATTAACAAGAGAGAACGGTGGACTTCGTTGTATTTATTACTTCAAAAAAAAAAAAAAAAAAAAAAGGGAAATTGCTTCGACTAAATTTCCAACTGTACTCCAGATAATTTTGTTGATTCGAAGATATTAAAACGGGTACTTAAATAGCCCGTTTTAATTGTTTTTTTTTTCTCTTTGTGTGTTTTTCTAAAAGTCATTGCCATATCCGTTGTTCTTAAGCTTAACTTATATCTATGTATTCATAGATTACCGCTAGAGGGCGTGTCTAAAATAATTAAGAATTTCGTATGCAAATTTCCGTAGCCAAGCAGCAAAGCATCAAGCATCAAGCAACGCACCAAAGCAGTTCGTCACGTTAATTAAGAACTTAATTTTATACCAGATGGTTATTTTTAATAGTTTTTTAATTTTAGTTTTCCTAGATTTTCAAAAATTTCAGCTTTTAATTGAACTGAAGAAGCGTTAAAATAAAAAATAAAAAAAAAAAAAAATGAAAAACAACAATGTTGTTAAATAAACACGCCACTGGTTATTTATACTTCTGATATGTTTGACTAGCATAACAACTGCATTAAATCAGTTTTTAAAAACCGTTGCCAATATTTAATTAACTATGCCTGCCGTATACCATACCAACAACAACAAAACATAAAGAAATCATAAAAAAACATATTGAAAAACAGAAAAAGACATTAAAATTAAAGCCAAAAAACAAAAAAATATGTTGTTTGGATTATTACATATTATTAAACAAACAAACATAAACAATGAAGAAGAAAAAATTGAAAGAAGATGAACAAGATGAACGTAATGAACATGATCTAAAACACCCTAAGAAGCTACCAGAAAAAAAAACAATCCAAACAATCCAAACAAGCTAAAATAAGAAACAAGAAAAAGCCTCCTGATAAACGCATACTAGAAAACAAAATTAAATATTTTCAAAATTCATTTGAATTTTAACTCTTACGGTTAGTGACATACCAAAGTCGACTCATTAAAGCTCTATAAGAATCCCGCTCCACTTATGTTGCGTATGAGAATTATATTTATGAGCGGTGGGACCTACAGTTTAAAGTCGATACCGAATGACAGATTTTTGAGAAACTTTTTCATGGCAATTTTTTTATTTACTCCCAGATATTTTGACAGAAATCTGCTGAGAGGAAGTCGTCGAAGAAAAATTTTGGTAAATATTTCGCTGTGTGTTGGAGATGTCTGACTTGGGGCTTGAACAGTGAAATTAACACATTACCTGCT
>QOCX01001118.1:11924-22217 GCA_005959815.1 Sarcophaga bullata | reverse complement strand
TATTAAAGTGTGGTAAGTCTAGGTTCGCCATATCTGACCTAGAGTTTGAATCGTGGCCTCACGTCTAATAAGCCAACACACTACCTTCTAAACGATGGCGATGTCGATGATGAGGGTACAGTCACTAGTCGACCAGTGTCTAATCCAAACTGCCACTAATCTGTTTACGTTCTACTGTCGCTAATAAGTAACCTTCATCACATTCACGCCATGTCTACCCAGAGATCTTACTGGAATTAATAGCCATCCACTTATAATTTGCCTCTCCAAAATATACAATGAATTAATGCATCCTACAGAGGCCACATAACGAACATTTCTGGCCAGATTTCCAACGTTTACGTTTTTATTGAACTTTCAATGTCCACAAATTCAATCAGGAACAATATTGGAAAAAAACACAAGGCTAGTAGAAATTCTATTTAACTCGGCTCCACAAACTTTCTCCAGTGTTTCTTACTTATCTCCAACTTCTATCAGAAGATTCAAATTCAAGTGAATAACATTCACAGTAACTTTGTTCTTAGACGTCCTCTATTACATTGCGGGCCACGGACCAACTCCTCTTTTGTTAGCTAAACTGCTGATTTGTATAGCGTATGACTGATTTTCTTCTATTGGTGACACCGACTTCTCATTGCACTTACGAAATCAAATCCAATCTTAGCCACTATATTCCCCTTAGTGTGTGTTCGCCACAGGGACTGCTTTTATTACCAGTTCCCCTTGGGATAGATCGCATAAGCAAACTACGACCTTTTTTTTAGGAGTTACATAATATTATTTAACCATTGTCTGTACTCTTTAGTTCGGATTACAACAAGACATCTCATACCTACAATTTAAAGTCGACTATGAACGACAATTTTGTTTTAATTCTAGGAACCAGGGGATATTAATTAATGAAGCTTTCTCAAGCTTCAACTGGTGGTGACTACAATTACGAAGAAGAAGTTAAAAGCAGAGATAATAACACTACAACCAGTACAGTGTGCAAAAATCATTGCTCTTGGACAACCACAGATGACAACTCTATTATTCTAGGACTTACCACAGTGAATCTGATTACCTTGAAGAACTTGTATACCTTGATTAAATGGACACAAAGCAAGGGAATAATGACTTTCTGTATTTCTGAATAGACAATGAGCACTAAAAACTAGGCAAGAAAATGAAAAAGATTTGAATAAATTTGAAAGCAAGCTTCTGTAGAAACCAATTCAACACAGGGCAAAAACTAATTAAAAAAAAGAAATTATTTTTACCAATGAAACCTCCTCCGAAAATAAGTTCAAAATTAAATACGTGGAAAATATTATTTCTTTGATAGACAAACAGGCAAAACATTGTGTTCAAAGTATCACTTTAAAGTTTAGCACATATTACCCATGATGTAGGGTACAAAACTGTATATGAAAAAAAAATGTTTGCTTTTTAAAACAAAGACTGTCTAAAACGAATTTTTGTTTTTGTTTTTTTTTTTTTCGAATTCAACAAAAAGCCAATTTGTTTTAGTATTTCTTCTGTGTTTAAGTGATGTTTTAGGAATTGTTGTAGTTGTTGTTGTTTATTTATTTATTTATTTTTTTTTTTTTTTTTGTTTGTTTGTTTGTGACTGGCCAGAACGTCAATGGACGCAATCAATTTCTATAAAAAGCATCTTTAGTTAAGGAAGCCGGTTTAATCAGTTAACTAAGCTTAAACGAACGACAACTTAAACAACAAAAAAAAATTCCAAAAAATAAAAAAAAAATTTTAACTAAACGGTTAAAAAGTGCTTTACTTTGATAGTACGATTTACTAAAACAAAATCAACAAAAAAAAAGAATTTTTTTTATAATAAAAATATTCAACTAAATGCTAAAAATATATTAAAAAAATTAAATTAAAAATAAATAACAAGAAACCACTGTGTTTTAATTAAACAAATTATAAAAAACAGAAATAAAAAAGAAAAACCAAAAATATCATGATAAAATTTGTGAGTGTAAAAAACGAATTTCAATTTAATTTTAAAAATTAATAAAAAAAAAAATGAATAAAAAAATTAAAAAAAAAATAATTTTTTTTTCTTAAACCAATTTCTAGTGTGCCACAATAATTTGCCTAATATTGGCATTATTTACCACAACGACACTGGCTCAAGTGGATTACGGTGTACAACCTAGCAATCATGTTACATACTATCATTATCCAGCACCGCCAAAAGCCTTACAATTTCATGCACCACAGCCGAACATACAACGATCAGTGAATGGTGCTGCACAGGCATATCAAAATCAATATCAATATGCAGCAAATGTTGAGTCTGTACAGTACAACAACAACAACAACAATAATAATAAGAATTATCAGACGACATCCGTTATACAACAACAGTTACCAGCATTAGCGAAACAATTCAACTCACCGGCATTGGATAATGCAGCCTTCAATTTGGCCTTGTCAAGTCAAGGTTATGCCACCAGTAATATAGCAGCGGTCAATGCCGCCTTGACAGCAGCCACCTCAAGATCTAATAAGACGCCCATACAGTCAACAGCAGTGTCATCAACATCATTATCATCATCACAGTCATCAACAGCTTCGTCGTCACCACAACTAGCATCTCTCAATGTTAAATTACCTTTGCCCATTGGCATTACCCCTTTGAATATTGCTCCCTTGCCTTTGCAAGCTGGTGCTCCCTATACCGCCATTCCCAATGGTGTTACCTCATATGGTACTCCATATCCTCAAAGAAAACGACGCTAGTGTGACACACTTTCATTTCTAAAAAGACTTTTTAAACTAATTTAGTTGTAAATGTAATCTCTTTACAGGGTAAACTAAATAATTTTATTTAGAAATTTAATTGTATTAGTGTAGTTAACAGAACAGTCAATCAGGGTGCGGATTATATACCAAAGATAAAAAATCTCTTAAAGTGTCCAAAAACATGTAAAACAAAAAAGTGCGTGCAAATAAACGATACAAAAACGAATGTTTGAAAAAAAATCCTTTTTGTGTAAACAATTGATCAAAAATTTTGTTATACTGAGACTGTTGACTGATATTTCTTAAAACATTGACATAAAAATTCAAAATAGTGTTTACACAGTGCAATTTTTGTACAAAGTTCACGAAAAAAAATTTTTTTTATTGTTGAAACTAAAGTTTCGTGAAACATTTTGAAAAACTCCAGGAAAAAAAAGAAAGAATTTTTTATTTGGAATTATTTATAAAGCTTTAGAAAATTTGTTAAAAAATTTAATCAATTCTCTACAAAGCCTTTCTTTACAACCTTTACAACGTGGATAACTAAATCCATATTGGCTACACAATTCATGCAGAGAGATAGATTATATTCCCAGTATTTACACCAACGTATCCGTATCCGCCGTAGGTGCTGCTATATATTTTCCTCGCTTTCTCATTAAGACAGCTTCTGGAAATGCCTTGCATTGCTCGTTACACAGTTGACAGCAACAAATAGTACGATGTCTTGTTAGTTAAGGCTCAGCAGCTTCTCTTCACTTTACGTTACTTTAAGATACT
Organism: Sarcophaga bullata; assembly: GCA_005959815.1. Lineage (NCBI taxonomy): Eukaryota > Metazoa > Arthropoda > Insecta > Diptera > Sarcophagidae > Sarcophaga > Sarcophaga bullata. The sequence continues at coordinate 18,680 of QOCX01001118.1, read as the reverse complement.
TGAAGATTCCACAGATAATAAGTTACTTCATCAGGAAATACCACACACGTGTTATAACTCCGAAAAGCTAAGCTAAAGCGCAATACTTTCTCTAGAATTATATTCGTATTTCAGCCGTAGTCTCGTAAGTAGTATGTTGGCTTATTAGACAAGAGTCCGTGATTCAAATCACAGCTCAGATAACTGGAACAAGAAGAACAAAAAGAGGCATTTTCTTTAGGCGCCTTACTCTCAGCAATCTTATGGCAAAAACTCATAGAGTAAAATAAAAATTGTCACGAAAAATTTCTCAAATCTATCGTTCGGAGTCGTCATAAGAAAGTAGATCCCAGTCTCTCTATACAAACTGATTATCTAGTCGTGTTCCTATTTGGTCTATTTGGCCTTACTCTAATCACATCCATGCAGTTGTTGTGTGACCTTCGTTTGTAGTGATAAAAGCGCTCAAAACCTAAAACTCTGAGGAACTGTTCAAGAAAAATTTATCTTGCTTACATACATACAAAACACAATTGATCATTAAAATCCTTCAGTCAGGTTCACGACCTAGCTTGGTCACACCACATATGTTGGGTGTGTTAACTTTACACATGAGTGTTCAGTTCAAAGTCGATTCCGAATGACAGATTTTTGAGAAAATTTTCATGGCAATTTTTTTTTACTCAGAGATTTTGCCAAAAACCTGTTAAGGGATAGTCGCCGAAGAAATCTTTATTCATATTTCGTTTTGTTGGGAGTGTGTCAATACACTACTAACTAGACTAAAGCGACTTAACTTACGTTCAAGAAAATATTGTAGGCCGGAACTTCCATCTTTTTATGGCTCCGAAATCAAGTGATCTTCTGAGAAAAGTCCACCTTTTCTTTCCAAAATCATGTGCTATTCATGAGAGACATGTTGGATACAACGTCATACATCATCCTTAGATGGTTGCGTAAACATACAGAACCCAACTGAATCGTCTCAGTTGAACAAGGACCATAACCAACGAGAGGTATTCCAAGGCACAATATCGAATAATTCCTGATTTGAATAAATTTTTCTAAATTAACCCACAGTACCTCACAATTTATTTACTTTTTGCGAATAATTTCAACATGATTTCTATGATGCTTTTAAGCTAATTTTGGTTTTATAAAGATTTTCAAAAATTTTCCAAGATCAACACTGAAGGGAAGTTCTCAGCTATACCGTGCCCAGTGTTGGAATTCTAAAAGTCAGTTAAAGGGAAGCCTGTAACAGTAGGTTTAGAAAATGGAAATAAAAGAGTTCTAAAGTGAATGTTGATTCCTTAAATAAAAATAAAAAAAATATTTCGTATAAAAATTTTATTTTCTAGCTTTAAACCTCAGCCATTAATCTACTTTAAATCGTTGTTTAACCAGTTACTGAAATACTTTGACGTTTCTGCTTAAAAACCGTTAATTTCAAGCAGGGGATTGGACTTATATTAACCGCCATTTTATTTTGTTTATAAATTTAAGCAATATTTATTGACGTAGTAGACAAGTTTATTTTTTGGAGAGGGGGGGGCGAATCTGCATGTCATATCTGCAGCATTATTTAAATTATTCACACTAAAATTGTTTGAAAGATTTATTGTTTTCCTGATCTTAAACTATTTTTTTTTAAGATTTTGTTTTATTTTGAGAGAAAGAATGTTGGTTTCATAATTCTAATTAATAGGCAGGCATTAATTAATAGCCTAAACGAGTTTAATAGCTCATATCGTGTATCAAGATTTGTTTGTTTATACTTTTCGTTGAGGGCCATTAACACCGTGACTAAAAACAATTTTTTTTTTTTTGTAAAATCCGGCTGATCAGCAATTAATTTAAACAAGATTTTTTCATAAATTTTAAACGCATATCATCTTTTAATCACTATACTTTATATGCAGATATTTGAATATTTTTTTTCATTTTAGAACGCGATTAAAGTAACAGAAATTTTCAAATTTGTGAGGAACAGGTTGCTTGACTCAGTTAATCAAACAGTTCAAGGCAGTCGAGTTGTGTAAAAACAAAATAAGCCGCATTATAGGCAAATAACACATGATACATGGCAATGAATTTTTTTTCTTTCTATTGTTTGTAACAGATTAAGAACGGCTGAATCCGTAAATTTATCAAATAGTTGGATTATTACATTAATGAGGACTTTAATTTATTTAGCTGGTTTAGATTACTACTGTTGCCTGTAATCCTTGTCGAGTTGTTCAAGAAGGATTCTGAAGTGTTCAAAAAAAAAAAGATAATTTTCGATTTTTAATTACATACAGACCTACATACCTACATACATAATTGATTATTACAATTCTTCAGTCAGGATTACAATCTACTTTCTACTTTCACTTCTGTTGTTTGTGTTAATTTTATACATGAATGGCGGGGATCTACAGTTCATAATCGAATCAGAATGACAGATTTTAGAGAAACTCTTCCATGGCAATTTTATTTACTCCCAGAGTTTTTGCCCCAATCTGCCGAGAGGAAATCGTCAAAGAAACATTTTCTTTGTTTCGTTTTGTTTGTGATGACTGACCAGGGATTTGAACCGTGGCCTCACATTCGAGGCGTATAGATTTTCAAAATACTTTCAAAGCCCTGCAATTCATCGATGAATATTGAGAGGAACAAACATTTTTCTGGCACTTTTCAAAGATATACAATCAAGGTTTCATACATCAGCAATAGGCATTTTAAAAAATCAGCCAGTTCTACTTCGTCAGAAAGAATAGAACAGAATGAGGAAAGTTGCTTACAACTGTAACCCATGTTTTCACAAAAGAATTTTTTTTTTGCTCGTTGGCAACCCTAATATTCTAGAAGTTATACTTTACTTTTGAGCAATTATTTTCTAAGCTCGAACAAATTTTATTAATTAAATTGTCAGTTGGATGGGGGACATCATTTGTGACAGCCTTATTGGTCATCAAAGGATCAGGGAAAGAAAATTTTCTGTAACAGTTACGACTAGAAAGTTGAAGGTATCACTTGTGTTTTCCCCTGCTGAATTTAAAAAAAAGAAGAAAACTTTGCTTATTTTTCTGAACCTAAATATTCGTGACTAATTGCATGAACCAAAAAAAACATTTTTTTTTAAGTGCATTTGGCAAACTATATATAATCCGCACCCTGACTTAGTTAAGTAAACAATACTTTACGTTCATCAGTTGTTCGTTTTTTTTTTATTTTAATTTTCAAACTTTCAAACTATTTTCAAGAGTCTTTGGTAAGTTTGTATTAAGTTTTCTGGTGAATGGCCATCAATGCCATTGATTTTGTCGCATTGTCGAAAATCAAATAAATAATGGCAATAATTTGTGTGTGTGTGTGCATATGTGATATTGATATCAATATTGCTGCTTTTAATATTTATTAAATTGAAATTAACAAAAAAAAAAAAACAAAACCAACACATTGAGTGGATAAATAATTTGAATGTTTCTTGGCATGAAACAAAGACCGAAAAAGAAGCCACCAAAATTTGAAATTTAAATTTTGAAAAAAAAAAAAAATTAAATAAAAATAAACACCAACACACATTCTAATTCCAATGACGTTTTAATTTAAAGAATTTTAATATTTTTTTTTTGTTTTTTTGTTTTAAAGTATATTAAAGTAAATGTATGTTAAAAGCGCCTGAGTAAAGTTAAGTTTAAAATTTTAATTTAATTTTTTTTGTGTCTATGTAAGCTTTTTTTCGCCATTAGATGTAGAATTAGGCCAATAAGTAAATTAGCTTAGAATTAAGAAAAAAAATACTAAAAAATTTAAAAAATAAAATTTATTAAAAAAAAATATTCCAAATAAAGAAAAAAAAAATAAAACACAACTTAAACAATGTATTTAAGACCAAAAAAAAAAAAAAGTATCAAAAGTAAGCTTTAAACAAAAGATATTTGCATTCATAAATCTCTTTTAAACACATTAAGTATTAAACTTAAATGGTTCAAGACCAATTAATTAATTTTATTAATGAATGTTCTTTTCAGTTGAAATTATTGATTTTTGTTGATTTATTGAAAACTTTATTGTTTTTGATTCTCTTTCATATTCTTTATTAAATTATTATTAATGCTACAACCTCCTATTGTTATTGCTATTGTTATTGTCATCAATAATTTATTATACAACACTGATCAAGGCATTAAAAAAAAAATTATTGATCTTTTGTTTTTGGCTTCGTCTTTTCATTCTTTTTTTTTTTCTTCTCATTCAAATCTTCAATTCTTTTTTCATACAAATTTATTGTCATTGATACGCTCGCTCACGTGTCTTTTGTGATATCAAAAGGTAAGTCACACAGAAGACAAACAGCCACATAACAAAAACAAAAATCTATGTCAACTAAATTATTTAAATTTGTTTTGATTTAATTTTATATTTATTATCGTTTTTTTTTTTTTTTTTTTTTTTTCTTGGCAAAGCAATACTATCTTTAAACGGTTTTAGTTGAAGGCTTTTAAACAAATTAAAATCAAATTAAACGGTTTATTACAGTTAGTTGCAAATGCATTTAATGGCCATCAGAAAATAGTTTAATTGGCATGACGTGGCTTTAAAGCAAAGTAATTTTGGTTCGAATCTAAGAGAAGCTTTAATCCCTTCTTCCCTAATACCACAGACTGGATAACATCACAAGGAAAAGAAAAATCCTTTGTCATCTGCATACCCAATACAAGAATGTTATGTGGCAGCCCAGTCATCCAAGAATCTTTAATTAATTATTGCCTGATACCACAGACTAGATAACATTACACAGTTTTTGTTTTTCTAAGAACAAGAAGTCCTTGAGCGTGATTTACTAACTACTATAGCGCATACAACACTGGAAATGATATATGGCAACCTAGACATCCCAGAAACTTTGATCCCTCATTCCCTGAAACACCAGGCTAAATAAAATCACAAAAAAAAATTAAAAAAATAGTCTGTCAATACAACTAGTAGCACAATGGTCTCTATATGGCTAACGTGTGTCCATCCAACTCTCTTAGATGGACAGCCACCTCTATCTAACTACCATAGCAAATGCAATAATTGTAATGATTGAATCAAGATTGAGGCTAAGATCTGTAATTCTATATGCTTGTTGGCATTGGAAGGTAGTCTATAATCTGATCAAACAGTTGATTCTGATCCCTTTTGCCAACAGTTCAGTAGATTGTCAGCAATTCAAATAAAAACGATTTTTTTTTTCGATTCAATGCATAGCAAAGATCGCTGCTTCTTCGATCGATTTCTTACAAAATAAATCGATTCTTCGATTTCTTACAAAATACATCGAAGTTGTGTAGTCGTCGTAGTCTAGTAGTTAGTGTGTTGGCTTATTAGACATGAGAGGCCATGATTCAAACCTGAGGTCAGACATCAAAAACGAAATATGAAAAAAGAATTCTTCGGCGACTTCCTCACAGCAGATTGCTGACAGAAAAGATAATGAAAACGTTTCCCAAAAAAATCTGGCGTTCGGATTCGTCTTTAAACTGTAGGTCTCGCCACTCATGTATAAACATTAACTCACTAGGTTTTAATCCTAATTAAAAGGTTGTAATGACCAAGTTGCTTATAGGTAGTATGGTGTCGTCACCAGACGTTTGATTGTATTGTTTTGAACCTATGTAGGATAGCCATGTAATGTCTGCTACAATCCTATTACTCTGGCGAAATGCAGAATGCTATTCGGCGTTAATAAGGATATCACTATGCCTTTTACTTGATATATACTCAGAAATGTATTAAGATGTATTAAGTTCCATGCATATATTCTGTTGATTCGTTCTTCTTCTCATTTCCAATTCAAAAAAACACTTCAGGATAGCAGTTGAAATCACTTCTCCTTGTAATTACCCAAATTGTCGCAAATCTGTTTATTAGCGCATAAATGCTAACCTCCTTGCAAGCTGTCCAATATGCTGATTGCCCAGAATTCCAACAAGACCCGTGATTCAACCTAGCCTAACCGGTTTCGCTTTCCATTCTAATCTCGAGTCAACCTTATAGGAATTGAATGCTCGAATGGCTGACTGACAATCAAATAGTAGTTGAATAGATCATGTATTACGGTGGCGAAAAATTTTACTTTAGGACCGCATACCCTTTTATCTGATCTGACCTTGATCACGGAATAGAAAAGAAAAAGAAAAAGAAAGAGAGAAAAAATATTTTAAAGGAACTCTATTTCAATATTATTAAGCTAAGCGAAATTTTATGTTTAAATTTTGTTTTAGTTTAGTATTCTTTAGCCTTAAAACTATTTCAAAAACAAAAAGAGAATGTCAGACGGTCTTAACCCATTATTTTAATGAGTGAAGGGCGTTGAACATTAAATTCTGTTTTAATTTTTGATTTTTATTTTATTTACAAAATAAAGACCATATCTGATGAGCCAGAAGACATAATTCGTAATAAAATTGAAGACAAGCAACCAATTTAACTGATTGCTGATGAAATAAAAGAGCAGACATTCTTTATTTCATCTTGCTTTTCATATGAATTGTTAAAAGAAGACACAGAAACAGAAAGAGAGAGAGGCACAGAGGGAGAGAGAAAACCTTATCATGATTCATATGTAAATATTATAAGAAAATGTTCAAAGTGAATAAGTAAGTGAGTGATCTTATCTTTTAAAGTTAAACAGTAGAATGGCATACAGGTATTTTGAACCTTTTAAATAAATTTCAAAGATCATTATCACATCTCCAGTTGTCTTTACTATGGTTTATTAACTCTTCTTTTTTTTTTTTTTTT
>QOCX01001118.1:1793-11912 GCA_005959815.1 Sarcophaga bullata | reverse complement strand
GAATGGACGAAAAAACAAATAAGAATAATAACAAGAGTAGTTATGACAACTATGGTCACTGAATTGGAAAGTTATTGACTGGCTGGCTACAGTATAACAAAGAATATTTCAAACATAAAATGTATGCATGTGTATGTATGCATGTGTGTATAAACCATCATAATGTTTAAATTGTTGCCAAATTGTCTGTCTGGCAAAATGGAATTTTAATTCATTGCCTTGCTTTGCTTTGCTTTGCTTTGCTTTGTTTAATAAACAAATTTATTGACTTTTAATGCACGAATCTTTACTCATTTCAGTTTTTTTATGCACTACACTTAGTGGAGTGTTAGTTTTATGTAGCCCCAAGCAACTTGATGCATTTATCCGATTGCCAAAGAGTTATGAACACTTTCAAGAAATTTGAAAATACAAAAATGCTAGAACAGAGAAAGAAGTTGTCAGAGATCTGCACACCGGTTGTTGGCTTATTACACGGGAACCCATGATTCCAACAAAAACGAAATATGTTTTCATATACAAAACTTCGGTGACTTCCTCTCAGCAGTCTTATACCTAAAACTCTAAGTTTAAAGAAAAATTTTCATTTTTAATTTCATTTAATGTAAAGGCATTGAGTTATCTAAGCTTATGGCATGTAGTACACTGCCTCTATTAGCTAGAGTATGCACTTCTTTGTTTCGAATCACTTGTGTATCGTTTTAAGCCTGGAGTGATTGTGAATTCCAGTATGGGATTTCCGTAATGCAGGATATTATTGTCCTAATTGTCATTTGACTATCCGTCAAATCCCTATAAGGCCGGCTCTATTAACAAGAAGGTTCACTTCCTCATATCCAATAACTCCATGATGGCCAGGTAGCCATATAATGCGTACTGTTCCATTCCTGATGTAATTGTTAATCGCCTTTTTATACGACCAGGAAGTTCGTTAATCCTATAGTCCTAAATATTATCGGCCTAATTGCTCTTTGACTATCTGTAAAGGTATTTGCGTCCCTATACGTCAAAGTTACTAAGTGATTACTAGCCCTGATTGTGCATAAAACCAACAAACAATGCTGTTGGCAAAGTTTGGTTTCTTGTCCCTCCATATCCCAGTAAAGTCCTGACTCCATATTTAGAGCCATCAGTGTAGTAACTAGTCCCTAAAGGTATCTGTTTCATGGATTGTTTAGCAATTGGATGCTATTGACACTCTGGTGATTCGATTTGTGCCTCTGATTAGTCCATGAACACGTTATGTCATAAAAGCCGCCTCATATTGTACCCTCTATCTCAATCGGTTGAATGAAGCGTATGATTTCAATGTCCTTGCGGTTGATGTTGGCATCGCACCACTTATCCCTAACAAATACATTCGTTGAACCGTTTGAGTTCTTCTAATGTTGCATATGTCTTCTACAACAATGTCCATCATACTATTGAAGCATGACATGGCATAGACTAGGTGTAATGATCCTTCTGGAGAGCTAGTGTGTGTGTCATTCTTGGAGTTAGTTCCCATTTACTATCTACCCAATCCCATCTACTACATATAGACCACCAGCTGTAAGCCTTTCCTGCCTTATCATTTAGACGCTGTCTCCATTTCAATTTCCTATACCGATTAACACTCAAGTATTTCACTGAGTTGGAGACCTTAATCTCTTTGTTGAGAAAGCGAAGACTATCGTAATGAGAGAACTTCGTCTGTCTTGTAAGTCAACAGGATTTCGGCTTTAGTCTGCCGTTCACATTCAGATCGCTTAAACTGCCCAATTCTGTGCTGTGTTCAGAGCATACATAACATACATGCATAATTTAGCCTTTATAACCCACTAGGCAGGATTACGGCCTAGCTTTTCACACCGCTTATGTTGTGTGTGTTAATTTTATACACGAGTGTCGGCAGTTTAAAATTTTATTTATTTTTGCCAAAAATCTTCTGAGAGGAAGTCGCCGAAGAAATATTTTTTCATATTTCGTTTTTGATGTCTGACGAACCCCGGCCTTTCGTCTAATAAGCCAACATACCACCTACTATACTACGGCGACTGTGTTCAGAACTTTCCACTGCTTCTGCATAGATGTATAGCATTTTTCTACCCTTTATAAGTATTAGCACGTTCTCAGCCTAGCAGACCGACTGAATTAGTTCACCGGTTAATATCCTCTGGAGTTATGATCCACAATTAAAACAAGGACAACGGCAAAGCATATGCATTTTTATTGACCCCGACAGCATCTAGGAGAGCTTGATTGACACTTTCACAATATATTGCCGCAGCTTGCAACTTCAATTGTTTGCAACTTCAATTGGATTCAGAAATTTCAAATGTTCATCACTGGCTTTATTCAAAACATAGCAAAGTGATATCAATTAAAACGGTATAAGCATTGGGTATAAAAAAAAAGTTTGTCACTTTGCAGAGACACTTTTGCCGTCAAACTTGTTGCAATTTTCAGTTTTTTTTTTTTTCTTTAAATTCATTTAATTGGTATTCAAATTAATGATTCTATTCATACAACATGGTTATGGCGATTAATAACAATTTTAGACAGTTTTTGGACAATTTCTAATGACAACAAGTAAAAACACAAATAAATTAAAGAAATTTTATAAACCATACAATAATAATTATTTAATAAAAATAAACGTAAAGAAATTAATCACTGGTTATGAATAATTAATGATTATTTATTAGAAATTAAATTTTTTTTCTTCGTTTTTATTAAATGGGCAGACAGGGGCATTTTTTTTTTTTTTTTTTTTTTGATAAGAGATTACTTAACAAGGATTTCGAAGTTAATTTTCTAAAAATATTTCTTTATTTTTCATTTTTTGTTTATTTGTTTAACAAATTTGTTATCAAACAATTTTGCCTAAAACTTTGTTTAAAATTTCTAAGCACGTTTTCTTTTCACATATGCTTGGATTTAAGCAAAAAAAATTTGGTAATTTTTGATTTTTTGTTAAATGAAAGTAAACACCCTTTATTGGTATTATCAATTGATTTACCCTTTACTTGCTTTATATTTGTTAATTTTTATTTGAATAATTTTAATTTTTTTTTTACTATAAAACCTATGAACTATTTCTGTTAAGTTATCATAACATTGTTTACGTTTAAACATCAAACACTTAAATTTCTTCTGCCACAAAAAAAAAGTCCTTTAAACAAAATGTTCAAATTTGTAAGTATATTAGGGCACACAACAAATAAAAAAAAATACATAATAAAAATTATTAAAAAAAATATTCATTTTTTTAAAGGCCTTTGTTTTTGCTGCCTGTTTGGCTTGTGCCTCTGCTGGTCTTCTACAACCTACCGCTTTTGCAGCTGCTCCCGCTGCTGTTGGTTATGCCAATGCTCCTTTGTATGCTGCTGGTGGTAGTCAACAAGTCGATGTGCGCCATAATTATGATGGCACTTTTTCATCTTATACCACCAATCCCTTTGGATACTCTGCTCCTTACTCTAGCCGTTATGTAGCCGGTGCTCCAGCTGTTGCTACTTCTTACGCGGCCACACCTTTTGCTGCTGGTTTTGCTGCCCCTGCTAAATATGCTGCTCCCTTCCCTGCAGCATCTCCTTATGCTACACCATATGCTGTCCATTTAGCTGCTGCTGCTTACAACACTTATGCTAATGCCTATGCTGCTTCTCCTGTGTCCGCTCCTGTAGCTTAATAAGCAAAAAAAAAAGACTTTTCATTTTGTTAAGACATTCATTTCTCATTTCATTGAAAGTTGTTTTTTAATAAAACTTTTTTGTGATTAATTTATTGAAACACTACACCCAAGAATATTTTTTAATAATTTTTGAATCATCGCCATTTGTAACTGTTCAAGAAATACTAGATTTGGTCACATGCCCAAAAGTTCAAGTCCATTTATGATATCAAAACTATGATGAAGTGAAATACAGATGATCTATCACTTTTAAACGTAATTTTAGACCGAATGTTTTCAAATATTAATTCGAATGACTTTGTTTTTAGTCAGAGATGTCAATGTGCAGTGCTTGTAGTGCTTGACTACCATTCCGAACAATGCAGGTGAAAAATCCAGCAAAAAAAAAACAAACAAATATTCATGATATCCTTCAGTGAAGATAACAACATCACCACATAAGGAAAAGTAGAACTCAATGGGCAAAGTTTCTTCCCACAACACCTAATACACCACATTTACACAGACGACGTTGTTTCAAGCACTAACATGGCAACGCTATCATTCTAGATATTGTAACTAAGTCTACTCCATAGCTGAAAATGGTTTTAAATGAAGCAATAAGTAAAATAGAATACTGAGACTGAACTTATAGAGGCTAAAGGGGAAAAATAGCCACAGTTGCATGTGTTTTAATTGTTTTGCATAACCAACTACGGTCAAGTCATACCCGTGTCATATAAAATACGTATTCCATAGTAGTGGCCGTAAGAAACCATGAGAAATTAAAATTTTCGATATTCCTTAATTCTTACTGTCTTATTCCATTTTTGTTTTGAAGTTTCTAAAATTATTCTCCAAATTGAGGTACACAATTAAAGCATACGAGGACTAACCTTTCCATCACAGACATCAGGAAGTCGTTGTTGTCTAGCAAGTAGTGTGTTAGCTTACTAGACGTGAGGCCTTGGTATAAACTCTAGCCCAGACATTTCGAACATAACGAAATATGAAAAAAATTGCCATAAAAAGTTTCTGAAAAAAAACAGACAAGACTTAACATCGCCAGAAAAAATTTCAAGAGGTTTCTTGCTCTTTCAATAGGAATTTTGACCGATACTGCCACCAGTTTGTAAAGAGGCAATTTTAAGGAATATAGTGGTGATTCTATTATGGATTAATGAGCTTCAAATTCTTCAAAACGAATCAAACAAAAGCAAAAATACGGCCTAAACAATGGTCTTTTGGCTTCAATTCTTTTACGAGCTACACATAAGCCAAAGTCCTTAATGAAAATTTTCTAGGTATGTTGTTCTAAGCTAGCAAGTTGAGAAGGACGATGTGTAGGCATTTGGATAACTTCTTTAAGAGTTCGCGATAGATGCATCAACAATGTGTATTCTCATACGCACACTTTGTCTTTTTTGGTAATTTTGTATCACAGAGAGTAAAAGTAAAGCGAAAACGATTAACAACTGCGCGAGTGGCTTGTTAAGGAGGACGTTTATGTTGACCTATGCTTTTTGAACTTTGAAAACAGATTCGTTTTTTTTTTTTCAATCTAAATTGGCGGCATTATTCTGGCATTAAACTATTGCTGACAACAGTTTGTCATTTTCTGTTCATTATCGTTACTTCTCATGGAGCTAAAAAAAACTACCCCCGATATTTTGTCAAATCCTTAATAATTATACAGTCTTGATATTAAAGCTCTTAACTTGGTGAAGCTTATAGGAGTCATTAAACTATTGCAATTTTAATTTGCCTTTTAAATTCATTCAATTTATTGACTTTATTATTCCCACAAAAAACAAAAAATGTATTTTTCCACAAAGTAATTAAAAATCTGTTAATGAATACTAGTTTTGCCTTAGGTTTCGCATAAGCATAAGATATCATATTACCCATGATTAATATTTTTATAACCTTTTCGAAAACTTAAGAAAAAAAATCAATATTACGCCTCTTACGCATAAATGATGCTGCTGAAAGTTCTCAATTAATCAACGCCTACAAAACTTATTCATTAAATTAAATCGCAGTGATGTGATTGATTATTTTTGGATTTTATTTAAACCTGTTCTGTCTCTACTTCTTAACTTATACTGTATTATTGCCGACTATCTACAATTCATTTAAAATTTTTCTTAATTCGCATAGACAAATTCAATTAAGAAGGCAAAAATACTTCCTTATCATCAATTATCCAGACAAAGTTGAATTAGGTTTTTTATTTTATTTAAACAAATACACCCGCAACTAGCAACTGCTTGATTTGGTTTTTGGTCAGGCAGCATAACGGGACTTTAGTTATTTGTAGGTGTGGCCAAACTTTCGTGGACTGTGACCGGCATACGTTACACTCCAGTTATTGCAGCAATGATTTCCAAACACCAAGATCATACGATTTAACACTCAACTGACGTATGGACCCCAAACATTATTTGGAAAATGTGATTTTTACCTCTTGGCTGTCGAATTTTAAGAACTAAAAATAAAAAGAATAATTGAAAAGCTGAAAGAAATGTACATACATTCGGGTCGATAAAAACACGGTTTTCATTTTTAAAGGTTACTTTTTTATTTTTTCTAGCACATCGGCCACCAATCACCAATGTCAACTTAAATGTTTTTTTGGAAACTAACTTTTAGCTGACAAGTCGCCCTAGTTTAGTAGCTAGTATGCTGGCTTATTAGACATGAGGCCACGATTCAAACCGTAAAAATATATATTTCTTCTGCGACTTCCTCGCAGCAGATTTCTGAGAGCAAATAAAAATATGTGTGTGAAGATTGATTTTAAAATTTAACTCCCCAGACACAAACCATGTCAGTTAACAGAGCTCTGTTATGTTATTAACAGAGCTCTGTTAAACAATTAATTTAAGGCTGGGAAAGACAAAGGGAAAATTATTTAAATTCCTGGGTAAAATACAATGAAAAAGCAAAATTTAATGAAAAAGTAAAAATAAGTCTCTAGTTAATGATTGTTAATAAATATTGCGTAATAACAACTAAAATGGACATATAATAACACATTTCGGAAAGCTAACGTAATCCGATAAACAAATCAATATAGGAATAAAACAGGACAACTTGAGCAGCCGCAGACAAAGTAAATTGTTTCGAACGCATTATACGTCCCTTTAACTAAATCAATCGCCAGAACCCTTAACAGAGCGAGTTTTCATAGTAGATTTTGAAATTTTCTCAGATTTCAGATTTTAAAATCTACTGTAAGTTCTTTTGCGGAAAAACAGCATTATTTCTAAGCAGCATTACCATTTGACAACTTTCCCTTTTTTTCCAAGTTTTTTGAGCTGCGAAATAGTTGTCATTCAATATGTTTTCTAACAAAACAAGTTTTCTCACAAAATTCAATTTTAAATTTTTTTTCAAAAAATTCTATAATAATCACACGAAATATTTCCATTTTGAAATAAAATATTGTCTATTTTTTTAGTCCCGTGCAGCAAAGGAACAAAGAAACTCCACTGGGCTCCGGGGTTTCCTTTAAAATTTTGGTACTTCTTTATGAAACCAGTTTTTTTTAGTTTTTTTCCCAGAAATGAAATGTTTTTTGAAAACATGACTGGCAACTCTGTTTCGAAAGAAGACAATGGTACACTATTAGGTTTTTGTCACAAACCTTATTATAAAGGGTATACAAAAATTTTTGAACTGGAAATGGTCTTTTAGGTAGAGTGTTGTTTAGTTGAACCCAAAGTCACGGTTCAACAAAAACCCCAGGTCGCGGACATTAAAAATTATTTATATTATTTCTTTTTAATATTTTTCTATACATAAATCAATTTGGTATGTATTAGAAAAATTACAAAAAAAAACAAAAATCACAAAAAAGAATCCCAGCTAGAGATTGAACTCGGTCCTAATTGAGAATAAGTAATTTCATTTCAAATTCATCTTACAAAAGTATTCTGAAAAACTCATTTTTTTGCAAATCTTAACAAATTTTGCAATCTCAAACAGCTGGGTTCAATTCCTGGGCAGGAAATTTTTCAAGGTCTGTCACCGAAACAACAGATTTTTTAGTATTTTTCTATACATATTTCCATTTGATATCTATTAGAAAAAAATACAAAAAGAAAAATCACAAAAAGATCCCAGCGAGGGATTGAACTCGGTCATGAATTCGGTTATTGAATTCAGCTTATCAAAATTTTCTCAAAAATTTATTATAAGCTTTCATTTTTAATTAAATATATCAAATATATATTTTATATATTTAATATGTATTAAAAATTTAAAAAAAGAAAGGAAAGAAAACTGGGGCGGGGTTCGAACCATGGCCTCGCGATTGAAATAAGCCAACGGACTACTGACTAGACCACAGCACCATTAATTACATTTAGGTTTAGTAATGTAAACGTGACAACTTTTTTATTTCAATAACTGTACATCAGTGATCAGCAATGAATCAATGTTGCACAACTCATAAGTACTCATGAAATTTTGAGTATGAGTGGGACAACATTATTGAAATTTAACTACTCTTATTCATTCGTACTCACTACAACGTCGATTTATAAGTACAAGTTGCAAGGAGTATGAGTACAACGTTGACATCCGAACTCAAACAATCAAAATATGTTTTTCGATTTATGCCTACTCACTCAGATTCATAAATTTAGAAAAGTACTTATAATACTTATAAATGATTCGAGTGATTCGAATCACAGATCAGCAATAAATCATCCAATCATTCATCAAAATGTACAGTCTTAGTTATTGGTGCATTTACAACAAAAGGAAAAAAGACACACAAGCAAAAAACGACATTTTAGCGAGTATTGTAGTGTTTGTACGCGATTCATACTTATTTTGTCATTATTGTGTATGTTGAGTAATGGAAAGTAGAAATAAAAACATCATGCTTAGGGTTAGTATGAGTATGATGAGTACTTCAAACTTTTGAATATGATAGTATGAGTATGATATTAAAATAAGTATGAATGCTTATAATGCGTATCAGAAATTATGAGTATGATTCGAATCTACTTATCTTTTCGAATACTCATTGCTGATCTCTGTATGCAATGCATTTTAAAAAAAATTAAGATAAAATACATTATTATGCATGTATTTTATAAAACATTTTATAAAAAAAAAAAGAAAATTTCCTGCCCAGGATTTAACCCAGCTGTTTGAGGTTGCAAAATTTGTTAAGATTTGCAAAAATAAAGTTTTGAGAGTATTTTTGCATGATGAATATGAAATGAAATTACTTATTCTCAATTAGGACCGAGTTCAATCCCTAGCTGGGATTCTTTTTTTGTGATTTTTGTTTTTTAATTTTTTCTAATACATACTAAATTGATGTATAGAGAAATATTAAAAAGAAAATAATCTTTTTAATGTCCGACCTGGGGTTTTGAACCGTGACTTTGGTTCAATTAAACAACACTCTGCCTACAATACCACGTCCACTTCAAAAAATGTTTTTATACATACATAATTTTAGCCATTACCTACAAACCCTTTCCAGTCAGGATTACGCCTTCTCACACAAAATGTTGTGGTGTGTTAATTTATACATGAGTGAGGTGGGGACCCTACCTACTGTTTTAAAGTCGACTCCGAACGACTGACTGTTTTTTGAGAAACTCTTCATGGCAATTTATTATTATTTACTCTCGGGAGTCTTTGCCAGAAATCTGCTGAAAGGAAGCCGCCGAAGAAAATAATATTCTTTTCACATTTTCCGTTTTTGATGTTTGACCGGGATTCGAACTCTGGCCTTTCGTCTAAAAAAGCCAACACACTACCTACTAGGCTACGGCGACTATAGTTGTCCAAACGTCTGTCAATGAAAAGGTTGGTCTTCACATCCCTTAATTGTGTGTCTACAAGTGAGAAACTTCTCAAAATGTTTTTATACCTTCTATTAAAAAGGTTTGTGTTAAAAAAGCCTAATAGCGTACCATTCTCTTCCTTCGAAACAGAGTTGCCAGTCATGTTTTCAAAAACCTTTTATTTCTGGAAAAAAAAAAACTTTTTTAATAAAAAAACTAGTTTTCTACAAAAGTACCAAATTTTTAAAGAAAACCCGGAGCCGGCGGCCTCCTTTGCTGCACGGGACTAATAAATAGACATATATTTATTTCAAAATGGAAATATTTCGTGTGATTATTATAGAATTTTTTGAAAAAAATTTAAAATTGAATTTTGCTGAGAAAACTTGTTTTGTTAGAAACATATTGAATGCAAACTATTTCGCAGCTCAAAAAATTTGGAAAAAAGGGAAAAGTTGGCAAATGGTAATGCTGCTTAGAAATAATGCTGTTTTTCCGCAAAAGACTTACAGTAAATTTTAAATCTGAAATCTGAGAAAATTTCAAAATTTACTTGAAAACTCGCTCTGTTAAGGGTTTCTGGCAATTGATTTAGTTAAAGGGACGAATATCAAGCTGTGTAAGAGCGGTGATTATCCCTGCTAGCATTTT
>QOCX01001117.1:31208-47595 GCA_005959815.1 Sarcophaga bullata | reverse complement strand
ATGTTATATGCTTGCCCAATATGGTCGGAGGCACTCTCCATGGGGACAACAAGGAGGAAACTGGCCTCGATGTATTGCCTAAGCGCGATCAGGCAGATATGTGGCTTCAGGACAGTGTGTGATGAAGCGGTACTGGTATGCGTACTGATATGCGGAGCATATTCTGACATGCTGCCCCAGATTTAGATGGCCCGGTAACACGGTTGTAACAAACCGGCTTATGGAAGAGGTGATGAGTTCTATGGATTCTAAGGATTCTATGGAGCCAATACAGCCAGAGAATGGTTGAAGTTATGCTGGAACTCCGAAGGTTGGAGGACGAAGGCGAAATTTAAATTAGTAGGATAAAGCTTTAAGCTAACCAGCCCTCCGCGAAGTAAATCCTTATGGCAGTCCGCGGGTGGAGAGTGTTGAAGTGTGTGGGGGGTGGGTTTAGTAACTAGGCACCAGTGATGGTGAATCGTGCAATCTTTTGTTGGAACAAAAGTGTCTTTCGAAGATCCCCACAACGGCTTAAGACAAGAAAAAAAAAAAAAAAAAAAATTCGTACGTAATGTGTATACACACAAGATCACAAACACTTAAACGAAAGTATTTTATGTGACGTACACAATGGTTTGTGTACAGTATTTTTTCGAGCACTGAATAAATGTGAGAAAAAAACAATTATTCTTATTCCAAAACCCTAACAAATAAATCGTTCCACGGCATTTTATACATTTAAGTTTTTGCTTTAAGGCTTAGTGGTTATGGGATATATAATTTTTCTTTGTCTTTTATTCTTTTATAAAGAATTTTTTTCTTTTATCTCTTCCTCTCTGCTCTTCCTTTCCTAAAATGACCAATGAATCCCTGCCACTGCTATACAATGGTACAAAATCCTTGCGAAATGAAACTAAACGTGGTTCTGACTTTGAACACTAAAATTATCAGCAAATCTGCTTTGCAGAGAAATATTTTGCATAAAGACGACGTTAAGTAATATTTCAAATACAAGTTTACGAACTTTATGCATTGTAAATATATTTTGCAATTTGAGTTTTTCCCAGCCGATAAATTTTTATATTCGTATGTATGTATAATAAATACATTTATTGAATAATTTAAAGCGTATGTATTTTATTCATTCAATTTAATACAGTTTTAAATTAGTTTTTATTTATATGTGAATTTATATTTTATATGTTCAATATAATACTAAAGATATATGCTTCAGTTAAAGATATAAATAGTGTAATTATTTATATTATGTATAAAATTTTTAGTAGTATCTATGTTTGCATGCTTTACTGATGAATAGTATTTGATTTTGTAAATTTTTTTGAAAATATGCAGAATGGAAATGTAGTTTTCTTTAACCAAGAATTTATACTATTAAAACTAAAATAACACGTTTTAAAAATTTGGAAATAATTATTTCAGAGCATATAATAAATTCAATACATTCAAGTTCTAAAATATTTTTTATAATACGTGTTTTTATAAAAAGTTATATCAATAACAAAGAGTCCGATTTCTTAAAGATAAATTATGTAGGAATGAATAATGGTTTAGAGATTGTTGTTGTAGGATTAACTACTTATATAGCAAACAAAATTACCATCTTACTACTTTTAGAACAAATTATCATCATTTTGATTACAATATTTAGGCAAAGTTTATTATTCAAATAAGTCAAAATGTATGAATCCTATTATGTAACAAAAAAGAAAAAAAATCAGTATTTACGTACTTAAACAATTCATATGGTAAATAGAACAGTTACTTATTTTTCATAAAGCCGAATAAAACATTTTAACTTAATAATTTATACAAAACCGAAATTTTTAGATTTTATAGCCAATAGTAATTTGCTACGCAGTATTGATTTACTTGAATAGAGAGGTATGTAAAGCCTAGATATGCAAGTGTTAGCTGTTGGTAAGTGCGTGTCATCTGCTGGTCGAATTGTAACAGATGGCAATGGTTGAAAACCTTCTTCAGATGCAGGTAAAGCAGGCGATCCAGTCCAGAAATATACCTTCGAAGGAGAAATGAGAATTAATATGATGTATGTTATTGGATATTTCTTTTTTTTTTTTTACCAAGTCTTGTCTTTCTAAGGTGTTCATTTTTTCAACGATACTCCAAAACCATCTTTTAAATTTCAAAAGTTTATCAGAACCTTCACTTGACTCATCATTGAAGGTTGTGTATGATATTAATGTAGAAACATTTATATCTCCAACACCATTTAAAAGTAATCGCAAATCTTCCGCAGTTAAACTTTGCATACAATTATCCGGTAAAACGTCAAAAACACCATCTCTGACGGCCTTTATTCGTAAAAGAAAAATGTTATTTTTAAAATTCAGAATATTCGTTGAAAATAAATTAAATTTACCTCCAAAGCCTTCTCTTGCGCTTTTATTAGTCTGTACTCCGTATAACGCCTAATATAGTCGAATAGATTGTGTGATGTTACCTGAACTTCTCTGCCTCCCGGTATTAATTCCACACTGCCACCGCCTTCTTCTTTCATCAAGTCGATCCTAAAACAGTAATTCAAAACAATTATAATTGGAGACTGTTTTAATAATTTACAAGTAATTATCAGGTGCGTTTATGAATAGCGAGAATAGATGAAAATTAATACATACACAAAGAACAATTCCATTCTCGCAATAGTTTCTTCTCCGTCCTCTGTCTGAGAGTTTTGTATGAGTTGGCGAAACGATTCATAGATAATAGGATCAAAAAATGCAAGATCATGAAATTTAATTTTTCTTCCAAGTATATATTTTAACACATGTCGTTGCAAGAACAATGGTAGTAACTCATTTTGTAAAAGACATAGTCCAATTAATCTTAAAGAGAGAAAAAATATATAAATTTTAAAAATTAAAAAATTATAAAAGCAAAAAAACACTATAAGAAATATCACCTTCCAATATTCCTAAAAGCATTAATTCGTTCAAATGAACCGTATCCTTGACGGGGTGTGTAGAATCCTCTTTTACCAGGCATATAAAAGAGAGGATCATTGTCTTCAACGTGGCATGGCTCTAGTAAAACAACAGGATTCATTTTTTTCGATTGTCCTGTCGTAGCAGATGTGTTATTCGATTCTGACTTTTGTTTAAATGCAATTATATCGAGAGCTTCATTAACTTTCTGGCGTAGCATTTCTTCAGATGATAATATAGAAAGCAGTTGTGGTGTTGGTATTTCTAACAACATACCCGTTATTTTGGAAGCATTTGCAGTATTAAGCGAATAAATCTGTGTAACATTTACAAATTTTTAAAGAATATTTATTCAAAATCAACTCAAAATTTTTTAACAAACCTTGGGATAGAGACGCTCTCCCAGCTGCTGTAAATGCATTGACAAATGATCATTAGGATTCTCACCTGAAATATCTAAAATATAAAACATAAATGGAAGTAAATAGAAATAAAGAAAAAAAATAAATAAACATACCTGAGTTATTCGATATAGGAATATAAGGTCTTGCTTCATAATTGAGGGCTTTTCTTTCACGAGCAGTGCGCCATAGAATTTTACTACCTGTACCACGACGTTGTAAAGTTGGCGCATCACGACTAGATGCTCCTCGATTGCGCAAAATTGATGAAAATGGGACACCATATTTGCCGCTATTACTACCAACTTGAACAGATTCTAAGTTTGGCATTTTAGAACTAGCTAGTAGAGCCTCCGAAATTGATGTATAAAAACTCCGAGCAACTCCTGAACCTTCGCCTGGTTCATCTTTGAATGTTACTTTAACTCTGTTAAAAGTAAGTGGAGGATGAACACGTCTGTTTTGACTACCAAACTGAGTATTTAGTTCTTTAAATGTCTGAATAATCAAACTATCACGATTACGTTCTAATTTACAAAATATTAAATCACGTTGCTGACCATTCCTCAGCTTTTCCATATGTCGTCTGAACCGCATTTCTTTCACAGGAAATCCTCTTAACTCCGGCAAAACAGAACCGTGTTCCATACCAACATCGTCCATAAACACTCTACCAAAGAGATCTAAAGTAAGTTTCCAACGGCCCAGAAGAAAGTTCCATGAAGGAGAAGTATCACTGGAGTTTAATTTTTGGCAGAAATTATGACCTCGAGCAGGAAACATTAGTGTATTTGTTTTAGTGGAACGTCCCATCATCAGGTTCTTTCCATGATCGCCCCCTGTTAAATACGTTGTCTTAGATTTTTGAGATGTAGATGCCACTTCATCCTGAATTTTGAAAGATGTACCACTGCCGCCACCTGCTCGAACTATAACACTTCGTACCATAGATGATGATGAGGATGCTGCAAATGCACTATTATTTGACTGTATTAATAGCTCAGTCTCATTTACACGTAAACTTTTTTGTGGCATTATTATGACGTCAGGTCTTGTTGTTATAACAACTGATTGTTGTTTCGCATTAATAATTTCTGAGGGTTTATCTACGACATCATTGGCACTAACAGTATCAATATCCATATTATCATGATCGTCCATTCTTTCCTGACTTTCGTTGAGTGATTTTGGATCATCAGAATATTGCTTCTTCTTCAGTTGTAGATAGACATTTCCAATTGCTCCACCGTTAGTCTCAAGAGAACCAACTCCAGGCGATGCAGCCGAAACAACGCGAAAATTAGTCGAACGTGTGTCTTTACCTAAATGGTTTTCATTGTTTACATCTTCAGTTTCATCGTCTGGTTCGTCCTCCTCCAATGTATTGATTTCTTTCGCAAAAATTGTATTTTTACAAGTAACATACGAAGAAAAACCTAACTTTGTCGGAGGATGATCAAAATTATTAGTGGATGAATCTCCATTACACAAAGAAACATTGTCGGTACACGATACTACCAATGGCAAATTTGCAAATAAGTCCTGCCGTTTCGAATTTGGTTGCAAGAGGTGCGGTTTATCTGCTAATGGTATCGCCACATCAAGTGGTAAATCAAACCCATCTGGGGCCAAACAACCCAGGCTTAACGTTGAATCCGATCTTGAGAAAAAAACGTGTCGTCGAGATGTTCCCGAAGAGCCTGCAATGTTTAAGGATGTGTTTGTCCCATTTATTTCTCCATACGGATCATCACTTGTTATATTTGACAGTTCATCGTCAGTATCGTCATTTTCATTCGCATTTAACGAGCCACTTTGCAATCCCTCGCTCTTTTCATAAAAGTTAGTATCATTTCTCATATAGTAAATAAATCCGTCCAAAACATATGCAATATGGCGAAGTGCAGTAATATCTAAAACCGGTAGAGCATCTCGATGCTCTGATGTGTGTGCTCTCATTAGAGACAAACAATAAGTAAAGAAGTCTCGCCGAGATGTCGAAGCTTAAAAAAATAAATAATTATATATTACCAAAATAGTATATTTTATATAAAATCAACATACCCATAATATTAATTCCAACGGCAGCTGCACTATTGCCTCCACTACTATTTGATTGCGTTGTATTGCTTTGTGAGTTCAAATTTAATGGATGTAGAGGATGAGATGGGTCTGCATAATTGGTTAAATATGCACCAAACTTAAGCTGAGCTTCAGTGCTATCCATTACAGAAAACATCCAATCCCAAGTCGGTTTTAAACATCTTTCAACAAATTCCTAAAACAAACAAATTATACAAACTATTATAATATACTTAAATTTCCTCAGTCTCTGTCCGGCAATTTCCGAGTTTACACAATTTTTCTCTCGCGCCGGTAGACTTTAGTGTTTTTTTCTAATAATTGGTTAATTTATAGTTTTTTCACTCTTATTTTTTCACAAGTGAATTTTTTATTGAAATCTGACAAGATTATTGATATATTTGTTTGTCTGATTGGAGGCCTTTGAAATGAACGGTGCATCCCCCGAGCTATAACCGATTTCAGGAGATTGACTTCATTTGAAAAATAAAAAGAAACAAGAACAAACGACCTCGCCCAAATGATTTTTTAGCCTTACCATTACATTCATCAAACGAAAATAATCTTCCTCGTTACCTAGTAGCTACGGCAATAACTACCAAAGAAAATGACTGGCATCGTACAACGTATTTCAAGTAGAAAGGGCACTGAAATTTATCTGTCCCGATCGTCCCGATTTACTTATAAAGGTGGCGAATAGTAAAACTGCCGAAAAGTTTCTTAAGCAAATGCATATAGATTGTATCCCAGTCAAGATTGCCCTCCACAAAACACTCAATACAATACAAGGCAGAATTTTTTCGAGAAAAATTATATATATAAATACGCACTCGAACAAAATTGAATGCAAAGAAATTCAGTGTACAGACATTTGCCGAAGTCAGCTATTCAGAACAGTGATGAGTGTTGTTGAGTTGTTAAGTGTTGTTAAGTGCAAAATTCGAAGATTGGTACTCTAGGCCTTAATTGGCAAAAATTTATATTTGCTTCTTAAGTTTTATGTTATTATAAATATCTGTTCTTGTAATATTATAGAATATTACATTTTGGTTCAATTTGAGTCAATATTTATGGAATTTACATATAAGTCGAATATTGTTCTATTCAAAGTGATTTATTTGTTTTACTTTTTTGTTCTTGAATTTTAATACAATACATATAGCTAGAATAATAATAAAAAACACTCTTATAATTCTTTATTCACATTAGAATCATAACAATATGTATTTAAAAATTTTAAAGATGAAAAAGATTTACATATACATAAATTACAAAGTACCAAAAAGAGATTTGTGTCACATGTCCACATTTATTTTATTCAAAGTTTTTTATACATATTACAATCATAATAATGATAATTAAAGAAAAATTATGTAAAAAATTTAAATTATTAATATATATATTTAATATAAATGAAAGTACCAAAAAAGGAATTAGTACCATTTCGTCACTCAAAATACATATGTATATATCATTTTTATTTTATTTTAAAATTTGTTTGTGTGCACAATAGAATCATAACAATAAGTATTTATTACTTAAACAATCATTTTTTATTATTTTAATCAAAAATAAAAGAAGAATTATATGTACGCAAAAATTCAAAAGTTGTATATAAATAAGCATGAAAATACCAAAGAGGACATTTAGGGCACAATACAACTCTACATACAATAGATTCATCGCTCATGTTTAAATGTCAAATAGGAACGTTAAGGAATTCTGTTTTATATAGATCAGTGTTGCAAAATTGAAATTTAAAAATGGTACTGAACTATAACTGAAAAAGTACTTCTTAGCATCGAATGGTACTATTTAATAATAAAAGGTACTGAAAGCGCCTCGGGACAAAAAGTGCTGAAGTACTGAAATTTTCAACACTGATACAGATCGTTCCGTTTATTTCAATGAGACAGTACATTTCGGTAGGCATTTACATTGCTCTTCATATGCTAAAGACGAACATAAGTTCGTACGTGGACGTTTTTCACTGATGAGAAATGATCTTAATTTTTAAAGCATATTTATCAAAATAAACATTCTGGTGAATGTTAACAAGTAAACTTGATAATATTAATAACAATTTTTCTCTAGGTCATACAAATCCTTCTAACAACAACAGTAACATTTTAATCAAGTTCTCTTTGCTCCGCTGCTTTAAAAAGAAATAACACACACAAATACTTAGGAAATTACGAGAAGAGTACAAAACTAAGATCGAAAAGGTATCAAAAAATGACACTTAAAAAAAGATCATATGACTTAATTAGTTAATCAGACATATGGCTTAATCAGTTATGACGTGGGGCTTGACTTTTACTAAAAAGAGCATGTTAAGCACAGTGGTATTGAATACAGTAACGTTTGATCTTTGCTAAAAAGAATGGTGAATAAAATTGATAACGCCGTGTTATAGTTAAATGTGTTATTTAAATAAATAATGAATTTATTATTACATGAGGGATTTATTTAAATCAAATTTTATTTAGTTAAATCCTTTGTTTTATTTATTTACAGCTTTATTTATGTAAATAAAGGAACGAATGAGGATCACATTTCAATTATTATTATTTTTTTATTTTAAATGCAATCTTCGTATTTACAATAATAAACGTTTTACAAAATTTAAAAACATTATTTTTATTTTAAACTTTTTAATAAAAAACGTGAGGACATACTATTTTCTTTTCTATACAGTTATAAAAAAATTATTAATTATACATTTGCATTTTCTAATGTGGCTAATATTTTATATATATATCGATTCTGGCGTTCGTAAATGCAGTAGTTGTGCAATACTGCAGCATAATAAAAATAAAATGTTCACAAATGCAACACTTGGCAGTACTGAATTGCGTCGAACGTTTCTTTTTGCAGACAAATGGTAATGCTGTCACAAATTTTTGCAAATATAGCAACAGTTTGATTTTAGTTGCAATAGTTTGCGGTAAACCATTTCTTCGACAACATTGTAGTTTCGTGAAATAAAAGCTAATAAACAAAAGGAAATTTTGCTTTATTTCCAGAAAAATGGAAAAGTAATAAAATTTAAACGATGTTGTTATAGAAAATTTTAATTATTTATATTTTTAGTTCCGTGGAAGATTTTACATTTAACATACAAAAAATTAATTTTTTTCCTTATTAAAGCTGTCAGGTCCACCGTCTAAATTTTCAATAATATTTGTTATTAATTTTGAGAACAATTTTTTTTGCAGAACATTCTGTTAAGTTATTGTGCAGTAGCAAAGCATTTGCAGCAGCTGATCACGCATTGACAAAACTTGGCATAACTGCCGCAGTGGTGCACAAATTTGCTGAATTTACGTACGCACCCGCCATCTGTATTAATGTGCAAAGCTCGTCACATGCTTTTTTCCGATTTTTGTTTTTATTATACTCCACAAGTTCTCGATTGGATATGAAAAATAGTGCGCGCATACTGGTATATATACATTGATATTCGTATCATTTCTTAATGCATTTTGCAGTATAGCTCAATATCATCTTATCTTATAAATATTATTATACTACCGGAATACGCATTGAATTGACATATTCTTATTTATTCTTTAGATTGAAAGGAGGATTGTTCACCATGTATATTGTTTTCCTAACAGTATAAATACCTCAATCTAAATTAAATAATTTTTGCCAATCTATGTAAAACCATTCTTAACACGTTAAAACATGGTGTCGGTAATGTTATTGTATAGAAGTAATTTTTCTACTGTCGCGTGTACAAGGAGGCACTTAGACACTAAAGGATTTTGTTATAATCCTTAAAAAATTCATGTTACCCTAAGTCGAATAAAAACCAAGTAAAATCTATTGTCGGAGACGTACAGAAAAAGAGAATATTCGACCATATTCCTCGCAAATATTTAAAGTACTTTTGTGAATTTTTGTGCTTTATGAAATTAATAAAGGCCATATACTTAAACGATATACATATGAAATGTGTTGGCTTATTAGACATAAGGCCACGGTTCAAACCCCAGGTCAAACATCAAAACCAAAATATGAAGAAATATTTTTTCGGCAACTTCCTTTCAGCAGGTTTCTGTAGACACATACATACATAATTGGTCATTACTACCCTTCAGTCTGGATTACGTTGTGTTGTGTGTGTTAATTTTATATATGAGTGGCAGGACCTACAGTTTGAAGTCGATTTCGAACGACAGATTTTTGAGAAACCTTTCATGGCAAATTTATTTCCTCTTACAGTTTTTTGCCTCACTTATAGGCAAATGTGACAACGTTTTTCACAACAATTTGCTTTTGTATAGAACAGAAGAAACTGAACGCGATTTATATTTATATTTTTTTTGAAAAATAAATTAATTAAAAATGTCTATTGTCAATTTGGATTTCATATATTTCACAATCACTTAAATCTTCGCGAGCGTTTGATTAAATCATTCTTATTCGACTTTCTCTCTGAAATTTTTTAAAATAAAATTTGTCAAATACGTTTGACAGTTATTGAGTAAGTTCAAACTATCAAATAAAAGTAAAATTAAGTTATCTCAATACGAAGATTAAACTTAATTCAATCATTAATCTCAAACTCTATAAATAGCCCTTAATAAACAAATAAATAATAAAATAAATTCTGCAGATTTCAAGAGCATTGCAAAAGACAGAATGTGCCCAAATTTCTTAAGACAAGCCTTCAATAACAATAGCCCACAAGATAATATTCTTAAGTGACATACAATGGCGCGCATTGCAGATTACGCAGAACAACGCATTGCATATAGCTAAGGGCTGTGTGAAGATGACTAGTGTTGACCATCTTCACGAAGAAGCCCAATTATTGTCAGTGAGAAAACATAATGAACTCCTGACGTCACATAGTCTTGGACAACTTATCTCCCCGACGAATTAGACTAGACTTCAGGACCCACAACGCTGACATCACTCAACTCATCCCAACAATAGTGGACCTACCCCCAGTTAGGGAGGCGCAAAGTGCAGTAATGACAGCGATGAACGAATTAAGCCACAACAGGGTGCTGAATGACCATCCACCTCAGATTTCGGATAGTGAAAGACATCTACACAGGGAAACTAGAACCATCCTGGCCCAGCTAAGATTAGGATGGTCTACTATCCTGAATACCTACAGCGCAAGGATCGTTCCGGGGACCTTGGACAAATGCAAATCAGGGACCTCATGACACCTCACCTCATGACCTCCGACAACCCTTCGACCAATCGACCTGTGGCGAAATCCAACAGGAGCTGTGCTCTTCCTGGGATTACCATCTACCTGATCACGATAACCTACATATACCACACACGATTCTCCTTTCATCTCCAAATCCTTTCCATAATCAATACAGGCATGCAACAATACACAAATTAATTTTATTATACTCAACAGTGAAGAATTTCTGGATACAACAGCAGAGCTGTTACAACAATAACAATAACAATAATAATAACAACAACAACAACAATGCAAAGTGAATAGAGAAAGAAACGTATTTTCACTCACTGCGTACCCAACTCAATGCCGTCGCTGTAATCATTCAGGCCAAATATAAATTTACTACAATACTTAATTCATATATTCCACAATCCAAATATTTCCGTTATGATTTGTAATTAATTGTAATTATTTAGGAGCCCTTGCATAATAGTATATGCCGTGTTATTAGTATTTATGTATTATAGCCTTGTTTATTAGTGTATATTTTTTTTGCATTTATCTTATTTTGACACACAGATATTCCTTTTTGTTGGTTTGATGATTTTTATCCAGATCAAGATTCCACCTATTATTCATTTTCACACAATTAATATATTGATTCATTATTACATATTACATAAAATTACACATCACAAATCAATAAGAACATCATTGTGTCGTCCCCATTATTTGCATCAACTCAATTTTATTTAGAACTTTAATCTCGGACGATTCGACAATTTTATTTTGGAATGTTTCTTTAATTTTTTTCATTTCCTTGTTACTTTTGATTTGTACCACAACCGATCTGTTATTTCTTTGTTCAACGTGAATAATTTTAAAATTCATTGGATTAAGTCACGACGAATTCATAGAAGGTGGCCTTAAAAAGCCAGCTGTGGGGTATTGACGTTGTGAATTTTTTTTGCTTTTATGTATTTTGTTTCGATAATCAATTTCGTATTCATAAACCCTCATATGTACCGCAAGTATCCTTAACGATACGCACTAGAAATTCTTCAGGATTACTTTTTCAAAGCCAATTATATTAAAAATTTTGCAAGATGATTAACATTATTTAAGCCCTTAACCCTTAAAACTAAATACATGTATCTTTTAATCTACACCTTCGATTTACTATACTTTATATTTATATTAAACGAGTGATGAATATAAAAAAAAAAAAAAAAAAAAAAAAAAAAAAAAAAAAATGGGCCTTTCCAACTAGGTGCCTAAACTATGACAAATTTTTTTCGATGAACATAAAAAAACAATTTCTTTACGTAAAGTGGAAATGTTATTAACCGTATGAAATAATTTTTTTAATCTATAGGTGCTGCACTATTGTGTAATTTAGCATGATATCAAAATCATAAGAATTTTTAGTATATAAAATTTATTTCTTTTAATTGATTTAATTAATTTCCTACGAAGGTTTGAGGGTTAATTTTGTTGACAAGATGATTACCTTTTAACAAAAAACAAAATGCCTGTTGTTTTTGTATTGTTGTATTTATTGTATTATTATGGTCACCTCTTAGAATGTATTAGCCTTGGATTAACTTTTTTATTTAAATTTTCTTTAGTTTTAATGACGTTTTGTTTGTCCTTTGACTTAAAAAATTACTGGGTTTTGTTTGGCTTTGTCTGGCATCACTAAATTATTCTTTAATGAATCCAAAATTAATAATTTATTTGGTATGACAGTTGTCTCTTCAATTGTTTTCTCTATTACATTCCCTATTTTCCAAATTTCCCCATTTTTGTTGTGATGATCATTTATTGTACCCTACATTTTTTTCTTTCTTTTACACTCAAATCAAAACATTTTTATGATTCATCGTTTTTTTTAACGTCAGCATATCTTTTTTCAATAGCTTCAAAAAAAGTTTTAATTTCATTTTCGTTTAGTTTTAATGTTGTAACGAATTCGCTTTATATTCTGAGAAGTGTTTCTTGTTTTTCCTCACATTTTCTTGATTATATCCAATTATTATATCTACATTATCATACATGAAACGGATGAATGCTCCCGAATCTAGTATTTCCCAAGAAGATTTATCTATTCGTGAACATCAGTTTGCAGAATGGTAGATTTTTTCACATCCCTTCACATATTATTACACCATGAATTATAGTTTTTTTGAATTTTTTCGTTTGATTTATATAATAGCGTCATTTTCACGTTGGTAATTAAAAATGAAAATATTAAGTATTTATAAATGTATATAAATATCAGGAGTCAACGACTAATGCTCAAAGCGTGCGGTTGTTTTTTTTTCTTTAATCTCTTTTGTTCTATTAATAGAAATAATTAAGCTACTCAAATAACGGTGCTTACATTCTTTTCTTCCTTATCGTTGCGAGTGATCAAGTATATAATTTATTTGTTGTAACCAATTATACTTGCATAAAAAGAAAGGAAAAAACTTAATTAATCATCATGGCCCCTGGGCCTCCAGATAAACAGCAGTCAAATAGATTTGCTGTACTAAGTGATTTCATTGACCACCCAAATAAAAACGACTTTCCTACTCTACCAAAGGCACAACCTACTAACTATCAACAAATCCCAAATACATACTGGTCTCATCTGAAGAAAAACAAAGTTAAAACTAAGTCCATTTGTAATTCATAAAGGCTTACATGCAATTTCTACGTTAATTGACTCCATTAGCCAATTAAGAGATGGGAATTTATTATTACTGGTTCGCAATCAAACCGTTGCAGACAAGTTCCTAAAGGCAAAATCCCTTTTAAATATCTGTCCAATAACTGTTAAACTACATGATACACTTAATTACGTTAAAGGTATAATCTACGCTCCTTGTCTCAACGACGTGTCGGAGGAAGAAATTGTCAAAGAACTTCGTCCTCAGGCGTGATTTCAGTTTACAAGTTTACGAAGAAATTGGATAATCCTAAGGATGACAACAAATGTATTGATGATAATGCCAAGAAACAAGAATATTCCGGGTACATGGTTTGAATTTTAACTTATATAATTTGCCGAAAATAATAGATGTAGCGTGGTATAAAGTCAAAGTAAAAGTATATTTCCCAAATCCTATGCGGTGTAAAAATTGTCAATCTTCGGTCATACAAAAAATAAGTGCAAAAACCCTGAAACGTGTAGTACCTGCAATCTACCTCCATCCAGATTCCCTATGTACTAGAATTCAATGTGCCAACGTCTTGAAAAACATTCTGCATCAGAGAAGGAATTGCCCAGATACATTCAACAAAAAGATAATTAAAATCAAAACTATCAAAAATGTTCCTACGGTGCTGCTAAGCGTAAATATGAAATAAACACAACAACAAATCTGTACAAAATACAACACAATCATACCCCACTGTTCCAAAAACACTTTAACTAACCCATCAACATACCAATCTCTAAAACGACCTCCAACATCACCGAACAATAATACCAATAAAAAATCTCTCCGACGTGAACCATCCATCACTTCACTGTCTACCGACCTAGAAGCTGAAATGCCATCCTGCAAATCCACCCGACAAAATAATAAGCAATCAAGTTTACCATTCAAGTAATACTCAGCTACATCAACAAAAACTTCAGAACAAATCAACCATTAAATAATGAACCTTTAACCTCCAACATTACTACCAACTTCAAAAATTTAACTCAAATAAAGAACAAAAAAACAAAGAAACAAAAAATAAAAAAAGTTCAAACAAAGTACCCAACAACGGATCAGCCAATAGCAGTTTTTCTGATCTGAATTCGTCCATCCAAAATTCCCTCCTAAGCCACTTGACCCAAGAACTTATCCAAAAAATGAATACTACATTCCAAACTCCTCCACAGATATCAACTATGACAGTTAAACTAATTACTACATAAATACCGCAATTATGCTCCCCCTGCCTATTAAAATTATTATAATACAGTCTTCCATATCCTATAGTAATTCTACGATGGATAATTTACGATACTACAATGGAATATAAATGGCTTCATTTAATAATTTTAACGAACTTCAACTTCTAATAAAGGAGCCACAACCCGCTTTCATTTCTCTACAAGAAACCATTGAAAATATAACTTAACTCCCTATATCTCCTAAAGGATAACACTACTTATTTCATACAACAACAATAATACACACCTCTAAACAAGGCGTATGTATACTTATAAAAATAATATCCCACATAAAGAATCAAATCAATTCGACATTACAAGTAATACTATAGAAATCTATCTCAATTTACTTTTACTAAATATCACTGTACCTTCCACCATCCTCAATTTTTCCAGTCAAGATCTCTTAAATATTTTTGGTCTTTTTCGAATCCAAAACTGGTAATAGGTGACTTAACTCATGGAACACCCTTTGGGGTTCGACAGTCCACGAATCACAATGGTCACATACTAAGGAATGCTATAATTTTATCTGATTTATTTGTACTAAACGATGGTCGCCCTACACACCTCTCTACTCATGGCACTTTAACCATATTGATGTGTCCTTTTGTTCATCCTCCTTACTTAACATAATGTCATTGGATATTTTGGAAGAGTCGTTCTGCAGTGATCATTTCCCAATTATAATCAGTATGGCACTTAGTAAAACACAGATATAATCCTATTCGGAAATTTTTGTTAGATCGCGCTGACTGGCCAAAATTTAAAAAAATAGTTGATGATAATTATCAAATAACAAATATTCCTTAAATATAACAAAGAAGCTTCTATAATACAAAGGCACTAAGGTCTGGCTGCAATTTATCAATCCCTCTGTCTTCAGTTAGAAAGTACAAAAATTTGCCTTGTGGAATAATCAATTGGGATACTTACGAAATAATAAAAAATTGCCTGGAAAACCTTTAAAAAATCTCCAACTACGGAAACCTTATAAAGTTTAAAAAAGAAAATTCCATTTTCGCAGAGAATTAAAAAAATCTAAAAGAACTGTTTCAAAATTACAGGCCAACCATTAATAAAAATTCATCGATCAAGGATTTTGGAGCAAAGTGAATCGACTTTCCAACCAAATGGAACATAATCAAGATTTTAGCCATAAGAAGTCTTAATAAATAACGTCAACTGATGCTTCCCAGATAGCTGACCTTTTTGCTGTCAACTGGTCTGAATACTCAGCAGATCAAAACTTCTCTAATCTATTTAATCCAATCAAAAAACATTCTAAAAACATGGTGAAGTATTAATAAGAATGCCATTGTTTATAAGAACGAAATTACAATCTCAGAATTACAACTAGCTATCTAGAGTTAGGGCTCACACCTGGCTTCGATAAGGTTCATACCAAATGTTACAAAACATCAGCCTTCAATCTAAATTACGTTCTATTGAAACTATTAACAACGTTTCGAATCAGGTATAATCCCACAAATTGGAAAACAGCTTCAATTACCCATCCCAAAACTGCAAAAAATTCATTAAATATTAGTGAATACCGTCCGATTCCCTATTACCATGCACAAGCAAACTGTTAGAAAAGATTATAGCTACCGCTGTATTGTTTATGGAAAGAAACCGTCTATACCATCAAAATCAAGTTGCCTTAAAACTGGAAGAGGTTGCACCGACGCTTACTACACATAGATTTTTATATAACCAAGGCACTATCATCCGGAACCATGTAACAATCTCTCCATTGACTTCGAAAAAGCTTTCGACAGAATCGGCAGACATGTCATCTTGGATATTCTCCTGAAATGGAAAGTTGGCCCAAAATCTTTAAAGTTCCATTAGTTCCTTTTTGAAACCC